>WYDI02027892.1:0-23458 GCA_009867235.2 Psittacus erithacus
GCTGAAAGTCAAAACCACAGCACTGCCCCAGCTACTAAGAAGGAGAAAAATGACTGCTACTGCTGAACCCAGGACACCCCAGCTGGCAACTAAGCCCCACACAGCCACTGACTTCCTGGTGGGAAGGGGGATAGAATTTGAAAGGTAAAAGTGAGAAAACTCATGGGTTGAGATAAACAGTTTGATATGTGAAGCCAAACAAGAAATTCATTCACCACTTCTCATTGGCAGTCAGGTGTCCAGCCATCCCCAGAAAAGCAGAGCTCCATCACACACAGAGAAAACAAACACCATCACTTAAAATGTCTCTCTTTGCTTCTTCTTCCCCCAGCTTTTATTGCTGAGCAAGATGCCATATGGTATGGGCATCCCTGCATTATCAACACTGTTTCCTGCACAAATCCAAAACCTAGCCCCATTTTAGCTACTATGAAGAAAATTAACTCTACATGAGCCAAAATCAGCACAGTAAGCATCCAAGCTCACTGCTTGTCTTGGTTAAACATACTCTTTATGTTTTGAAGGAGGTCATGTCTCTTTCTTCCCTTTCTAAACAGTCTCATGCCTTTGATCTTTCCTCATAGGTTCTATTTTCTCACTGTTCAATCATCCTTACTGCCCTTCTCTGGACTCCTCCAAGCAATCCATAAAAATCTGTAACTGCAGGGGCTCTAAATGGGCATGTTACTCCAGCTCATGCTTTCTCCTTCTGAAGATGGAAGAGTGCTTTCTAAGAGTGAAGTGCACTGACTAGGAAAAACAGAAAGGCTATGTGAAGATACTGTAAGACCTGGCTATTTTCAATTATCTTCTATGAAAGTCTTGGTCACCAGATGCTAATGTTAAATCACCAGTTGTAAGCATTGCTGCCACCTCACTCAAGCCTTATTTGTGTGGCTACAAGCACCCTTCATAAGCTTCCTTTTGCCTTGCTGTCATAATGTGATGCTCTATACATTACATTACTTTTTTTGGAAACACATGCAAAGACTAGATTCATAAAACTGTTTTGGCTATATTAGGATCCAATGAGATTGCATTACCTTCTCTTGTACAGAAATAGTCCAGAGATTGACTAGTTCATCTTGTAGTAGCCTCCCACATCACAGGAGGCTCCTGGAACTGTAAGGGAACAGACACCAGTGGAAACGCCAAGCAACTGCAATGCCCATAACAGTACATGGCTGCATAAAATGCGCCATGTGTACTGTTCCTCTCAGGGCTATGAGTATCACCATTCATTCTAGAAGTTATTGGTGACTCTCTTTTACCAGATAGTCCTGTCTCTTGTGCCTCTGTACCCTATTAAGCAAGTCAGACATTAGAGTCATTGGTGTTTGCTTGAGTTTCATCTTTGAGACGTCAAATACAGTCAAATACTGATCTGAAATTTTCTGTCTTGGTGCTTTGTGCTGCATTGTTTCAGGACTAGCTAAAACTTTAATCTTATCTAAAAACAGTACTTTTGAAGAATATGCTTCGTAGTATATTAAAATTGTGGTGAGGTTGGTTTTGTGTTGTTTTTGTTTGTTTTGTTGTGTTTCTGGGTGTCATCTGCCATCTCTGGAAAAACATGTATGGCTTGAGCCTTGGAGAAGATTGTCTGCTTGCTCTTGGTGGAGGCTGGAGCTGTTATGTGCTGCCTTTCTGGATTGGGTGAATCTGGGTAGCTGGGCAGCAAACAGCCACCTTTTCCTCTACTCTTAGTGAGCATCTGAAGCAGCATTGCCTCAAATGCTGCCAGTGAGGAGAGCTGGGGACAGGAAAGAAGTTCCTGGTGCTGGAAAAGGGAGCAGGACCAGCCCAGTGTGGTGGATTGACCTTGGCTGGACACCAGGTGCCCACCAAAGCTGCTCTATCACTCCCTTCCTCAGCTGGACATGGGAGACAAAATAGAACTAAAGGCTTGTGGATTGAGATAAGGACAGGGATAGTCATCAGTTACCATCATGGGTAAGACTTGACTTGCGGAAATAAGTCTAATTTATTACCAGTAAAATCAGGCTAGGATAATGAAAAATAAAACCAAATCTTAAAACATCTCTGCACTACCATCCTTCCTCCTGGGCTTAACTTTACGTGTGATTTTCTCCACCTCCTCCCCTCCAGCAGCACAGGGGGATGAGGACTGGGGGTTGTGATCAGTTCATCATGGGTTGTCTCTGCCGCTCCTTCATCCTCATGAGAGGACTCCTCACACTCTTCCCCTCCTCCAGCGTGGGGTCCCTCCCACAGCAGCAGACAGTCCTCCTCCAACTTCTCCAACATGAGTCCTTCCCATGGCCTGCAGTTCTTCAGGAAGAAGATCAGGAGATCTGCTCCGCCATGGACCTCCGTAGGCTGCAGGGGCACAGCTGCCCCACCATGATCTGCACCATGGACTGCAAGGGGATCTCTGCTCCAGCACCTGGAGCACCTCCTCCCTTCCTTCTACGCTGACTTTGGTGTCTGCAGAGCTGTTGCTCTTACAATATTCTCACTCCTCTCTACAGCTGCTGTCGCTGTTGTATAGGTGGGTTTCCTCTTCCTCCTCCTTCTTAAACATGTTACCTCAGAGTCACTACCATGATCTCTGATGGGGTCAGCCTTGGCCAGCAATGGACCTGTCTTGAAGCTGGCTGGCATTGGCTCTCTTGGGCATGGGAGAAACTTCTGGCAGCTTCTCACAGAAGCCACCTCTGTAACCCTGTGCTACCAAAACCTTGTCATGCTCAGGAAGCAGATGGGGAGCCAGACCTGTGAAGGGGTTCCAGTAGAAACATGGGCTACTCCTGGTCTGTAGGGGCAGGATGGAAGCTGATAGAGAAAAGGATAGAGGCTGGAAGGCAGGGAGTAAAGGTTTTATTGCTTCAGGAGGGATGTAGCATTAGAAAGTAGAGCAGTGAGGTGCTCTTTCTTGCTCTCCTCCCTCCTTTCTCCATTTTCTTGAATTCATCACCTGAAAACTGAATTCAGCATCATCAGGTGTGAAATCTGGGTAAGTGACATCCCTGCCTTTCACTGAGCTGCGTAGGCAGGTGCCCTTAATTAAGTCTGTATCCTAGTACAGTAAGGGATGAATCAAGTTTATATATGGAGATTGCAGACAGTGTGAGTTTATTTATAAGCAACAGCAAAACTTTTCATTGCTTGGCTTTAGCAGGTTTAGAATTTATAAGGAATTGTAGTTCAGAGTGTACTTCATCTGGTAGAAAAATAGCTATTTTTATGCTGTGAGTACTTAGTTTTTCACTTGGGATACTTTTTAAATCTATTGTTTTGGAAAGATATTTTAGTCTTCAGTTCTTACCAAGACAAAGTCCAGAATTTCACGGTGTAAATAGGCATCACTAACTCAAGGTTTACATTTTTAGGTTTAGCTTTACCACAAAGTCCTGTATATTCTTTGGGAAATCTAGATTCTTGTTTATATATACAATATATAGCCTCTGTTCCTTAAAAATAAACCTTAACCTGTTACGATCATGAGATATACCCTAACATTTGAATCGCCTGACTGTGAAAATGATTGGTAGCACAATTTATATGTTAATACATAAGAATGAAGCCGCATCATTTGGAATAATGAAGTTAAATGATAGCCCAACTGAAAATTTGAAGTCTGTTATCTTGACAGATTATCTATGTTGGGAAGATGACTAGTGAATGGAGAGAAAGGAAGGTGGCAAAAATCAGACTGAGTAATTTATCCTAGTGTTCTTGGTTTTCCTATCTTTTACAAAAGTGTTGCGTATATTCATGTACCAGTGAGATGGAGAAACTTCCTTCAGCAACTACTACTGCAGTTCACTATGTCCACAGCTAGACAAGAACAATACTGGGGGTGCCAGTTATGATGCCTCAGGAGAGAGGGAATCAAACTTTGAAGAGAGCAGGGCAAGAGGACATCAGCACGTACATACCCTATAAGAAAATTGATGTGTTTTTGAACACAAAGCCTCTTGTAACTGAATATTGAGGATGCCAAATACAGCGCAAAGCTAACTGCATTTGATGCAGCAATCAAAGGGTCAAATTCTTTCCCCTGCTGCTCTGTGGCAGTCTGCTGGGCTCCGCCAGTGAAACTGAAGAGGAGGATTTGGCTTGCAGCCTGGTTTTAATCTGCTCGTATGGTATCAATTTTGGAAGCATTTTCTGGTTGTCCTCACAGTTATAAAAGGGTAGAAAAATATATTTATTCTCTTCCCTAGTTAAAAACCAGACTTTTGTTAACTCATTTGTGTTAATTCTTGACCTCAAAAGTGCAATACTTCATCTTCGGTTTTGTCATAGCACTGGCCTTTCCATTAATAAGTACCTCTGCTGTCTATCCAAGGTGAAAGGCTGCTCTGGAGAAAATCAGCTTGCACAGTGGACCCCAGCTCTCTCTTGCACACATAGCTGGTGCTGACTCCATTGGGACACTAACCAGTGGATCCCAGCTCTCTCTTGCACACATAGCTGGTGCTGACTCCATTGGGACACTAACCAGTGGATCCCCCTTCTGATCCTAGGCACTGGTGTCTCCTGCCCATCAGTCTTCTTCCTCCAATTTCTTAGCATGTTCATCCAGTTGCTTGCTTGGAGTTGAGGAGCATCATGGAGCATGGGATGTTGGCAGTAGTTGTGTACACTTCCAACCGGCTGCTAAAGAGGAAGTATTTCCTCATGCTTACCCAAATTTTCAGCTTCTGTGATGAGCGCTGCAGCCATCAGGCATTGACAAGTGTCTGGCCCCATTAATGAGCTCTGACCCTCTTAGAGCACTGTCATACCTTTCCTAATTGCCTGTTTACTATAAGGTTTTCCTGAGGTGGTCTCAGGACACATTCCTTCTGTTTTGTCCCTTCTGCAATGTTTTATGTCACCCCTTTCTTTGAAGTAGATGCTGCTTTCTGCTGCTTCTGAGAAAGACCAGCAGCTCTTGGCTCTCCCCAGAGCGCAAGACTGCAAGAAGTTGCCTGCAGCAAGGATCTTGGCTTTCCTGTGTAATTGCAGATACTGTTCATATTTTCTTCAGAATCTGGGGAAACTTACGCATGCGAGGTAATTAAGCCCTTAAAAAAAAAAAAAAGAAGGCATTTTTATCCTTTTTTTTTTTTCCTGCTTTCTTATATAATTTCTAGTTTTTCATCCCTCCTAATTGCTTGCTTTTTTCTGTCTTTCCACCCTCTTTTGGCACTCCTCTCCTTTATTTTTAACTCTTTCATTTACCTTGACACTCACTCAGCACCCGAGATCAAAATTCCCATGTGGCTGTACAGACCAATTACTTCTTAACTCTTAAAAATCTTCTTTAGCATAAAATACTTCAATAAATAGCATAAGATAGCCATTTAAGAAGCAACTGAACAACAGTGGCAGGCTGCATGCCATAAACTTAGCTTTAGTTATACTACTAGGAAATACTGGAAAACTAGAAGGTGAGGAAATGAAGCAGGGAGATGAACCAAAGTTGTTGGGTGCAGGGGCAAAAGGGCAGCCTCATCATACACCAGCCAGTAGATAACACTTGCCACCTTGAATTTCTGCTGACAGCTGTCCACGTGCACCAATACTATTACTGAAGGTTAACAAATCATTGCAAGTTCTCATTATTTCCAGCAAACTGGTGCTGCAATTGCTTCTAGCAATTTCCCAGGACACCTTTATCCTGTAACAGCAGTAGTTGATAATCAAGATAGGCAGAAAACCAGGAAGTTCCTCATGCTTTCTAGAGCACGCTGCTGCCCTGGTGCTTTATATGGAATACGTGTTATCTGTGTTGTGTGGGTTTAGATTTCCCTCTTATGAAAGACAGATCAATAACTGCTGAATTAACCAAAATTAACTTCCTAACATAGCTATCATGAAAACAAGTTTTAACACCTGCAGATCAGTATGACCATGTCTGTATTTTAAGACCTGAGAATGCCTTAAACAGGTTCTTTTTTAATAAGATGAAAGTTTTTGGCTACCAAAACCCACCAGCTGATTATTACCATCATGGTCCCACCGGCTGATTATTACCATCATGGTCTTGTCTTAATTTGGTTGTTTTGAACGCTGAAGATAAGAGAGATCCTATTTTGGAAATACATTCCCAGTATTCAAAGCTATTATGAAATCAACCCAGGTTTTTTACTTCATACCTCCAACATCAGCTTTTTTAATGATAAATCAGTTGTGCAATTGAGAGAATACAGGTTTCTGCATCGACCAAATTTGTTCTGGTTCTTTAAGGCCAGTCACTATAACAGTTCCAGTTCACTTAAGTCTTCTCCTTTATGCAGCAGTTTGGTCATGGCTGTAAGTATGGAGCTGTTTTCATGTTTAATTTTGGATAGTGGTAGCAACAGTGGGAAAGCGTAGCTAATCAGGCCATTGAACACAATCATGCCAGATGCCTTGTGTGTCTGGGGTTTATCATGCACCATGAGACAAGTTCTGGCCATTGTGTGCATCACAAATTTAGATCTGCATGACACAATTGACAATAATTTCTTCGTAACACTGGGATATGTTTATGACATGTCCAGAACCTCAAGCTGTATTGTACTGCATGTCACTGTCAGTTTTAAAGCACTGATTTGCTAAATCTCTACATAGCTTGCATCCCTAGTAGATTAAACAAGGTTATTGAAAAGTTTTCCTGGGGTTTAAGGATTTTTATGCGGGGAAGTTATGACAACATAATTAAAATTTTGCCCTGCAAAAAAACTGAGTTCCAAGGCCAATTAAAATGTAAAAAAATGCATGGAAAATAAACTTAGGTAATTCCTTCACACATTTGGAACTAGATTCATCAGCCAAAAATTATTTGAATGGATTTGTGCAATGAAAATGACATTTTTGTACACAATACGCTTTGACCTCTTGCACCCTTGAATAGATTACAAGAAAGCCCACAACTGTGCTAAACAAACACGGTTGTTTGGTTGTACCGAGTTTTTGTTCCAGCAGTGGAATTCATTAAAACAGCATGTTCTGTGTATTGCCAGCAGGTCATCAGTGCTTGTTTGAGTCAGGCCTTTGACCTTTATTTTCTCTCGCCAAGTCTGCTCGATCGTCTCATTTGGGGGACTGTTAAAACATGTGGCATTACTAATGCATGTATCTTCACAGAGTGCTCACTGGTCTTTGGTAATTATCAGCTAGTTTATTTGATAGGGAGTCAGTTGCTTAATTGTAAATAGCTGCTGAACAGTATGAGATAGAAAGATTTTTCCTTTACCTAAAGAAAATTCAAATGCTTTTGGAAACCTCTTGTTTATTTGAGCTAAGATTTTTATTTTGATAGGATGGTTGGGGGGTCATCTCAAGCAGACAGTCAACTGTGTATGTTCCCAAAACATACATGGACTTGTAATTCTCTAGTTTGATGTTCTGGTTGCTTTTATAGATGCAACTGAGGTTAAATTGTTCTGCAGTGTTACCCCACCAACTTCTCCAATAAAATGTGCCACTACACTCTACTTAAGTTGGAAAATAGCAATCAATCCACAGAAGTCCAGCTCAGCATTTCCCTAACCCCTGTGCTGAAGCACTGTATTTGACGCCCTATTTTGGTTTTGGTACTGACCATAAGCACTTTGAGTCTATACAGGTCCAAGCATCAGGCCAACTCCTATGTTAGGGTCACTATGTAGGATAAAGAAATTATACATTTTTTGCCTGCCTCCCTCATTTTGTAGACGTTCTCAGAACAGACCTAACCCATGAGAGTCTACAAATGCAACAGTGGTTGCTGTTCTCTTTGTGCTGAGCAGGAAACGGGGGAAAATAGTGACTACAATGGTTCTCTTCTCAGGAAGTGGAAAACTGATTCAACTCTTCTTGGCCTGAGAGGGGCTGAAACCTGCATTTCCCAAGTAATCTGCCAATTGTTTCAGTAGTGAGGCATGCTGCAGAGTGACATTTGTGACATCTTCCATCAACACCAAAGGGCACCAAATAATGTGAGCTGCAGTGTAAGAGGTAGGCATGGCTGTCTGTGAATGACATGGACATTCATCTGGATGAAGGGAGTAATTCATTCAACTTCCTACTCCAGAGCTGCTTACTATTTTATTTAGTGTGCCACCTCTGCCATTCTGCCCCTGCTATACAGCTCCCTCAGGAGAGACCTGTGGTCAGTTCTTGGAAAGAGGCAGCCATCTGCTTCTAATGCCAAGCTATCTGAGCAGCAGAGCTATGATAAATAACTTTACTTCAATGATCAACAGAGTGCGAAGAAGAAAACACGGAGAATTTTGCCTGAATAAGTGAAGTAGAAGGTACTTTCCTCTTTTGCTTTTCCTCAATGCCATTCTCATAATTCCAGAAGACTTAAGGCAGGATTATTTCTTTCACTGATTAAAAAACCCCTACATATATACAAGTTTTGTGTACAAATTTTGTCACAGTTATTGAAATTTGTGAAAGCATATATATCTGTAATAAGATCTGATAGCCGGGTTGCAGTGTACTTGGTATGTGATGTATGTTTAGATTTCACCTAAGAAGAAAGAGCTGCTCAAAGGAAAAAATTATTAATGAGAAAAAATACTGTTTTTGAAAAATACATTAGATTTTTCTGATCTCCCCGTGCTTGAGTGAAAACTTCTTCAAACTGGAAAGAGTGGTATAGCAGTTGGCTTACCTCAGACTAGGAACGATGAAGGGGGATTTTCGTGTTTCCAAGTTGTGAATATTTTGCAGTTGATTAGAGTCAGAGAGGAGGCTACAAGAACCTCACCAACAAGTAGGTCTTTTAGCTGTTCTTCTCTTTCCTGTTCACAGGGAAAGGTGATCCTCTCAACATGGTAATGAAAAAGAGTCCAAGTTCATGCAAAGGAATTTTGCACGTGAACAGTGAATATATGCAAGGGCTCAATGGTGAAACGCCAAGATCTATATCAGTGTGCTAACTCCACTGTTATTATGATAAGCAGACTTTTACAGCATCAAGATCCACAGAGTTGTAAACACACACCAGACTCCCGTGAGCGAAAGTGTGGTATTGATTTTGGTGTACTCTGCTGCACTGTTAGGGACCTTAACAACATGCTGTTACTTCACACAGCGCGACAAAAACTTACTAAAAGAATCTATTTTTCCTCAGTAACAGTCTCTGATGAGAGTTTTTCCTAATGCTTCTTTTGATCTCCAGTGCTCCTGCTCCAACATAGTGTCCAGCTAAAAATAAAATCTTATTGTCTCATAGGAAAGTGTTTCTCTTCTAGAAAAATTTTAAACACTTTGTCTCATCATTAAAAAAGACTTTGCCTCTGGCCATACTGAGACAAAATTTCTCAGTAACACCTACTGGCCTCTGGAACTCTGGGTCAGCACAGTTTGGGGTTTTGAAAAATGAAGGTAAGGTACCACAGCAATAATATGGCTCAATATTTCTTTTCCACATTCTCTCCCATCCTGCCCATTTGAGCTGGCAACAAAAGGAATCTAAAGTCTGCCTGTGCTGCGTGATGCAAAGATGAAGTTGAACATCCTGGATCTGTTCTGAGCTTGCTATAAAGTTGTAAAGTGTCCATCTTCCCTCTCTTCAGGGGAACCTTTCTGCCCAGCTCCTATGTGCATCAAAGGACAGATCTGTGTATTGGCTCTTGACATCATCTGCCAGTAGTATTGCATGAGATTATTTTACTATGGCGATTATTAGTAGTAAAATGAGTTTGGGAGTTTAGCATTGGGAGGGAATACCTGATGTGAAACTGCAACATGTAGCTGAGAATGAACCTATACAATTTAGTGTATCTATTTTTTTCAGGCATTTGTTATAGCACAATGAATGCAATTCATTTCAATATGATTTCAAAAGCAGATAAGCAAGTATGTGCATTACTGGAATCACTCAAAGAATATTTGAGTTTTGAGACCATTCACTTCAACACTGCTTCAGGAGTGCATAAATTACTACTTGGTAATATAAAGTTTGGTATTTCTTAAAGACAATTTTTTCCTTTTCTTGGAAAAGAAACACAATTAGAAGACTCAGATCTACCTGCTACTGAGATCATGCTATGTCCTGAGACATGCAACAGAATCATAGAATCAGATTGGTTTGGATTGGAAGGGATCTTAAAGGTTATCTAGTCCAACCCCCCTGCAGCAAGCACAGACATGTTCAACTAGATCAGGTTGCCTGGAGCCCCATCCAACCCGACCTTGGATGTTTCCAGGGTGTTACAAGTTGTGATGCAGTTCTGCACCACTTCTTCACTGTCCTGTGCCTTCTGAACAGAGAACCCCATGAGAGGAGTCAGGCATAGTCTGTACCTTTCACACTTAAATTTCATAATAATTATAGTAACATTACTTTGAAGGAAGATTATTACTCCTGCCTTCCCTTTTCCAATATACTTTTGTTATTTTCTCCCTGCCGAGTACCACTTTCCAAATATATATTTTTCCTTTCTATTCATCAGTCATTACGGAAAATATTGTTCTTCCATCCCTGAAGACCCATGCACCAATATTAATCATATACAAATTATTTCACACAGCCATATTGTAAAGTAACTAAGTAGTATGCATGTCAGGAAGTGACAGACAGTACAAGCATTCAGCTACTTGCTTATACAAGTTTATTGAATTAACCTAGACATGACTAATGGTACTAGTTACCTCATTAAAGGTAATTGAAGGAGAATCTGGTGTTCCAGTGCGAAAGGTCTACAAAACCAGTTTTAATAAAAGCAATTGCAACTGCAAATAACTTTGACATTAAAAAAAGAAGTGATGAAAGGTTATCTGTATGCAGAATTATTTGATTAAGTTTCTTTACTGGCTAAGTAATACATCCTGCAAGTCTTTGAAATGAAATCAAGGGAACAACTTCACAATGAAATTAAGGGAACAACTTCACAAAAGTTTTAGGAGTGCAGTAACTACATTTGAGTACTGGGTTCAGGACATGAGTGGAGTGCCAGAAGAAACCGTCCATACTGACCTGTCAGAATGCCAAACACGGGACCTATGGCCAACTGAGCCAAGAAAAGTTGCATGCTCTACTCTGCTGGCGTTCATACAGACCTCCTGTGAGCACTCATACTGTGCAGAGTGAAATCTGCCATGACAAAAACTCTATCAGTCTGCTAAGACTTGTGTTCCTCATCTGTTCTCACTGATGAGCCGTAAATATCCTCCAAGCTAGTTGTACAGTACAGTACTATAGTTATGGTGGTCAGGTTTCTGTTAAAAGTATCATGTAAAAGAGCCGAGAAATGTGAAACAGATGAAAAAGTTGTAAAACAAGGAGGGGATATAATGGCTGATCTCATGATAACTTCAGAAATTGTCAGTGCCATAAAGTTATGTGTTAGTCTGTAGCTTTAGGAGAAAGCATAAATGTAAACCAGGCTTTCTATTTTTATTTATTCAGCTAATGAGAATTTGACCACGGTGAAGGCATTTCATCTTAAAGCAACCTGCTATTTTCACTCATTTTGGAAAACAATTGTGGCTTGTTTATATTGTGCAATGGCTTTTCTAACCTAACATGTACATTCAATTTAGCAACCTGCTGGATCGCTACATCTCTCATGGCAATGTAGTCCCTGGTACCTGCTGAAACAGGTCCCTGCTCTTTTTGACTTGATCTGAGTTTCCTGCTTTGGCTACACACTGTTCCCTCTGTCCTTGGGTCACCATTTTCTGTGCAGCATTTCCTCCTGTGGGCTGGATGATAGTGCAATTTTGTACTGTAGTTCATCTGAGATCAGTGAATATCTCCCTCCTCCCGAGGATAGGAACAATGGCTGCTTTAAGTAACAGAATGGTAGGAACTGAGAGTGGCTTCAGCCTCCCTGTTTTCCTCTATGTAGCCACAGGGCAGAAAGACGACTCTAAATCTTCCAAAGTTTTACAGGGGAACTGTAGGTCTGAAATATTTCCCTGTGTATACAAGAAGGCAACGTGCAGCTAAAATGTGTGATGGTAAATCCTTTTGTTCACCATATTAATGCTGTTTATTCCTAGCACTGTAATTTTCCCTTTCTCATTTTACCTTTTTCTTATTCCTCCTCCTGCCAGCTGTGAACCACGCAGGCAGCCAGCTTCAGAAGTTTGACTTTGTCACATTATCAAGTGTGTGCTGCAGATGAAAACACAGCTTCTCCCAAAATATCATTGCCTCAGCTCCTGTGGTATAGCTTCAGCTCCCGTGGTATAGCCTCAGTAGGTCAAATGATCCATACAGGGTATTTGGGTGCTACTTTCAGTTTTGAATGAGCCAAGACCAGTTATCACAAAATACACTACAACAGATTTTATTTGCTTTTAAGTGGCACAGTAATACCCATACCAACAAGAGGAGTTGCCGTGAGGGGCATCTTAAAATGGATGGACCACTAATCAAAAGATAATTAAAACGATTAGCAAAATACAATTTTGAAGCTGTATTGCTTTCAGTAGTGGTTTTTCCCAGCTCTCTGTTCTCTTGTACCATAAGACGTAACAAGAAATAAATATCCTAAAACACAGGCCCATCTGCAGCCTCAAAAAAGCAACTAATGTGAAAGAACAGTAACTCCAGCTCGGGGGGGTGGGGGGGTGGGGAGGGTTGTGTGTTTAAAGCCCTACATAAATCAAGAGGAGGCCCACAAGGGGAAGACTGGTTTCAGAGACTGGTCTTGATTTTCTGCTTAGGATAATCAAGATCAGGAATCCATCTCTAATTAAAGGCAAACAGAAAATATGCAGGATTTTGACATACATTCTTTTCATACTCATAATTTAACATGTTATGTACACAGTATTCTTTTCCTTTAATTCAACTTTCTCAAATTATGGGCAGACAGCTTGAGCTGCAGGGAAAGGTGGGAGTATTTAGGATATCTAAAATTTAACTGTTTCACTGCTACTACAGAAAGACCTGTTTCTTTATAAGAGGTATTCATAGAAATGTGGTTTCTATTTTCAACAGAAAGCCTCAGTGATTCTGCGTGATTCTGTTCTGTGAGGGTTTTTTTGTTTGTTTGTTTGTTGTTTTTTTTTGGGGGGGGAGGAGGTGTTTTTGTGTGTTTGATTTATTCTTATTTGTTTTTATAAATGAGTATATCCTAGTGAAGAGGTTGGTCTGGCTTCTTTAAAGAAAGACTTGCTTTTAGTTTTAATAAACATAGTGGTTTTTCCTTGCCTGCTTCTGTTGTAGCTCTCGTTCTTTTTGCAATGTTTTTCCATGGAAATGTCATTCAAGCAAACGAAATTTAAGCAGGATGTGGGTTTTGTCACTTTGATGGTGATGTAGTTTCCCAGATGTAAGTTTTTCATTAAGAAATTAATATTGGCAGATCGGGTATTACAGTAAACTGAACAAGCTCGAGTATGCGGTAGGACCGCATCATTTTGCTTAGTGATGTTGAAGTTCCCCTCTGCCCCTGCACAGAGAAGTCTGGGGTTAATTTACATAAATTCTTAGATTTCTAACAGCAGCACCCTGTAAGCTGAACTATTCCTCATGCTTTTGGCTCCCTTTCTGAGACATATTGCTGACACTTCCATCACTGACTCAGTATAGCCCAATGAATCAATGCCTGATGTCTAGTTTTTAATAGATGGAAAGGTTTCTGATGATATGTGGTTGCATTTATTTATGTGGCAATAAGATAGATGAAGATTAAAGTTTGGCTGAGATAATTCTACCCTGAGATCCTCTTCACCTAATGCTTGGAGAACACTTACTCATACAACTTGACTTTGTCCAATAAATATGCTTTCCACAATTAAAGAAGCTTTGTGTGTTGAACCAGGTGCCGAGGGCCAGTGCAAACTTCTGTTAGGCCAATTGTCCAGTGTGGTTTAAATTGTAAGCTCTTAGGAGAGACAATACTGAAGTAATTTCCAGTCATGCAGAAGATTCAATATCTCCAGTAAAACAGCTTTCTCAAGGGGAAAAAAAAGCATTAAGAGCCAATTTCCTTGAATAAAAGAGTGAATGCCCTTCTTCACTGGTGTAAGAATAGTAATAGCTGTGTAAGAAATGCTGGAACATATTTTTATAATGACTGTTTATTTCTGTGGGCTGTTGTTCCAGTAGTTAGAGGTTTCCTGTACACCATTTTTATTAATGTGGGTATTTTGGGGGTATGTATTTTTAACAAGTTTATTTAAAATAACAAACGCACACATGCACCACTCACTTGGTTAGCCACCAGTGCATCCTTGGTTCTGCCTTCTTCCTTCTCTTCTTCATTGGATTCCACCATTTAGTCATAAGAAAAGTGAAAAGCAAGAGAAGGCTGAAAATGCAGGCAGCTAGTTCTAAAATGATTCATAAGAACATCACTGCAGTGGGAAGCTTCACCAAAATGCAAATAAGCTGCCCATTCTTCACGCAGCGCTGTCGAATTGCACCCCGTCTGAAAGACCGCGTATCTTCTGCTTTCTGACTCCTCTCAGTCCTTCAACTGTTGCAGCACATACCTATTCCTACTTGGTTTGCTAAGTTACGGTGACTCATGGTGATCTGTTTTCCCTGCACCGCTGGTGGCCTGTGGGTCTTCGCTATAGGCATGACCTCACTGCAACTCCTCCTCTCATTTTGCTGCACCATAGTCTGCTGTCTTCTGGGCATGATGAACTCCCTGCAGGTTTTGGTTGCAGGCAGCAACTCATCAGCAGGGATGGGTTCCGCTGAAGCCCGATGCTGTTCCTGCTTTGTTGTCTGTCTAACTCCACTGTAGGGATGGTTTACCTCTCTGTAAAGCGGGTTCTGCACTGCCACAGGTCACAGAAGAGCAACATTTTTGCGACATGATAATGACCCCATGAGTACCTCAGCCTGCATAGGTGGTGGATGCCAGCAAGTGTGCTTGCAGGCCAAAAACATCACAAGTGCTCCAGCTAATGGAGGTGAGTAAATGTTACAATAGCTTTATGTAAAATAAGTTCTAATTCTCTTTGGCTTTTTGAGGTGCAAACTAAAGCTAGTATTTTTTTCTACAGTACTTATCAATAAGAAATTAAATTGGCAAACTGGTAGAATTGAGTTTCTTAAGGATTTTTACTTCTTAAAACTGACTCTAAGCAAGTTTGTGATTCACATATTTGGGACAAAAAAAAGCCTTCTAACAAGTAGCATGCTACCTTTTTTTATTACAAGGAATCTTATTATTATCTAATTTTTTACAGATTAGCCATAACATAAAAGTTTAATCCAGAAGTATGAGAAATCTTCTTTTTTCCTCTAAAATTGTCAGTGGACAAACACTAATTTTAAAGTAGCTGGTTTGTATTTTGGTAAAGATTGTTAAAGCTTTTCTCTTCCAGCAGAATAATATTTTTACTTTTTCTTTTTTCTGTTTTCAATAAGTGTAGAATATTGTGGACAGTTCAATTTTTTCTGCTTATGTATTACAAGAAATGTTATCTTAATTATTCAAAGAATAGTTAAAAAAACAGGCCTCGTTTTTTATAGTATCACTTTTTTCAGATATTCTGCCTTCTCTCCTCTCCTCTTCTTTCCTCTTCTCTCCTTTCTGTAGTTTCTGACTGAGTTTTCTGATCTTGTTAGGACCATTTTCTCCATGCTTGTTCCTACGTGCCGAACAATTGTCAGTAGTTCCCTAGAAACATTTTGGTCCCAGTGCCTTTTTTGTGCTAACTGCTGGGTTTGGGAATTTAAGCTTCAAGCATAGTAATCTAAAGTTACTTAGTATGAACAGACAAATTTTAGTTTCCAGTCTTGAGTCTCCTCTTATAGCATGTTGCCTGATGTGGCCAATTTGCTTAACCTAACAGATCGCTATTTGGTCTTGAATAGCTGAACCCCTTGTGAAATCTAAGACTGCTAAGTATTTCCAAATACGAAAGAGATAGTTACGTATGAATTTTACTCTTGAGGGCGTGCAAACTGGGTGTTTTTTTCAGTGTGAACACATGGAGGGGTAACTGTTGTCCTGTACAAAGGAATCCCACTGCCTGACCTGCGCTTTTACTTAAGTCCAAGAGGGAAAGGAAAGTCTGTGGAATTTACACACCCTGAGGTGTTGAAGTCTGTTGATAAAGTAAAGAAGAAATAAAAGTGAAGTGTATGCAATTTTGAGTCATATGCTAACTGACTATAAATCTACAGGAGCCTATTTATCACTTCCACCAAGGATACAGCAATTCAAACAGGCAAGAGAGTGTGGCTGCCTATTCCTGTACGCAGAGCCTATAGACGGGTCAAAACTGAACATAAATCAACAATATCGAGATGCTGCATGAAAGACGAAGTCCACAGTCCGAGCGAGAAATGGAGCAGTGGCTGTGTGTGAAGTAGCTGCCAGCACTGAATGGGATGGGCAGATTCTGGTAAGGTTTTAACTTGGATATTGTGCATAGTTCTGCATGTTGTGCTTAGAGATGCTTACAAGTTAAGGAGAAAAAATCCAATACCAGTTGTAGGATGATCAGGGCTCTGAACAGCATTTCTTTCATGGAAGGACAAAATGTGGCTGAGTTTTTTCCACTCAGAGACAGAAAAACTGAGGGGGGAGGGTATAGAAACTGTGCTCACTTCATGTCTGCGGTAAGTGGAGAAAAATCTGGTGAGGGGCAGCAAGGAAGATTCAAGATTGATATTAGGAAGAAGTTTCTCACAGCAAGCATATGGAAGTACTGGAGAAGCTGTCTTCATCACTGCAAGCCTTTGCAAGTGGATTAGATAAGCATGGGCCAGGAACAGTTTATGTAATCCCTGCCTTTCCCAGGTGACCTTCTGAGACTCTGCCTTGAGATTTCTGCTGGAAGACAACCTAAGTTTCTCCTTTCCTGTACCTGAATAATATTATATGGGGTTTTGTTTTTTTCCCAGAGCTTGTAGGGACAAAGCCTAAAAGCAATGATATCTACTTAAGGACTCAGTACTACGCTAATTTGCTAACTGTGCCAGGTTGGTTTTTTTGTGAGAGCTTCTAAATTTTACAAGAATTTTATAAATGTCTTAGCTAAAGATATACAATTACCAAAGTTTAGCAGCATCTTCAGAAAGGCTTGGGAAAGAGACAGTCATCCTGAAGAAGAAGAAACATTTCTCTAGCTGTTGGTGTAACTTTGCAGGGCATGCCAATCATGAGATATCTTATGAGGCCAATCGTTTCTCCTCCACCCATCCACCCAGCCATCTGAAATAACGAAGCTCTTAGAGAGAGCTCTCGACTGTTGAGCCTGATATCTTTACATTGCCTTGCACTTTTCTAACTGTTTGAATTCAGACTTGTTCTTTTAGGTTTTTTTTTTTCAAGGCTAAAGAACACGCATACTTCAAATTAATAATGACGCAATAATGAAGCTGACTTGCACTGTTCCAACAAGCATGGTGTGTGAGCGTGAAGGGTTAGGAGTCCTGGGGTATTTGGGGGACATTTTTACTGAACTGCAGGGGCCTCACAGTAGGCCGATAACTCAGGAGGCCAGGTCAATGGTGAGATAGCTTCTTTAAGTGTTAGCCAGAATTTGTTGGCAGGCAGCAGGGAAGTGGAAGGAGGACTCGAAGGTCAGATGTTGTTCCAAGTTTGTCACAAGTATGCATTAGGGAACAGGGATGTGGGGGTGGACAGGGCTCAGACACCAGATTTAAGCAGGAGACTGGTGCCTGACACCACCATGCAATGCAGACAGGAGTGTGGATAAAAGAACACAAAACTACAATGCTGTTTTTCTTCAGACTTCTGAAATAATGAAATAACTCTAGGGCTGCCCACAGTATATCAACATTAGCCCAGCTCTAGCCAGTACAGAAAACATGATTGCGTACTTCAATAGATTTGAGGCATGTCTGCGGAATGTCATATAGATTCCTGATGGTGCAAGTTGCAAGCAGGACAGATTTTAACTGCCTACAAAGAGCAACATAAATTTTCTAAATGCTCTACAAAATCAGAACAGCTGTCTTGTCCAGTGCACTTTCCCTTCAGCAGCACTGATAACTCTAGTCGCTGTTTAGTGAGACTGAGCAAGTTTAGTCATTTGCTTTGATCCAATCCCATTACATTGCACCAGATCCACCACTGCTGGATTGGGGATGTTACAGAGTGCATTCCCTCCTGGTTCCTTTCTGAGTACAGACCTACTGTCCATTGATTTGTATTACCCTTTCTGAATCCAGTGGTGCTAGCTGTCTTCATGATCTCCTGAGCCAGCAAGTTCCACAAAACTGACATGAAGTACAGCGTGAGTTTTCATAGAGGGATTCCTGAGCCTGCCTTTTATTTGCTTTCCAGAAAGTCTTGATTCCAGCACCTTGGTCACTTCAAACTAATAGCTCTGAATCATGTGAAGCTAGGGGTGAATTTTTCCTCTGCCTCTCCATTGGCACGTATCATATACTTTGGGGAATTTTTTAAAGGTATTATTTTAAAGTTTTGAAAGTTGGGGGTTTTAACTTCTCAGAAGAATGCACATACCTTTAAACAGGTAGAGAAAAAATCTGAGAGGATTAAGTGTTTTTGGTTTTGTCATACACATACAGACCTACTTATGCATATACACAAACCCACATTTCACTTTACCTTCTTAGTGATACCTGCAGCAGGCCAAAAGAGTAAAATCTTGATGTGCTGCACCTCGGAAAGCAAACTCCTCCTTTCAGCTGCCTTCGGCTGGAAAGAGCGCAGTTAGTGAAACAGAGCACTGCTGGATTGAAAATGCTGCCAATACAGATGACAGCAGCACTGTCTCGGTGTTAATGATTTGTAGCTTGACTCATGCCTTGCCCCTTCAGACGTGCTCGGTGCAGCTCCCTTCTTCCCTACATCCTTCTCACAGCCTTCCTAAAATGCCTTTCCCTCAGAAGGGAAGGGTGTTACGTTGAGGGTAAACATATAGCTCCACCTCCTTCCCTTTTTGTTTTACTTAAGGTTTTAGGGTTTCAATATTGTTTCAACATAATACACAATGTATTGCAGAAACAGCAGTTCATCCAACACTTCTTTAACAGTTAAAATGTTCAGAATCAAACTTAATGCTTTCTTTTGCCCATTTTCCTACTGCACAAGTCCACTTAGGATGCGGGAAGTTATAGTTGTTGTCATATTGAATTATGTTAATAAGGTCATTTCAAAGAATTCCTTCTCTCTGCTTCTTAAATTCTTCAAACTTATCAGGAGTGGTAGAGAAAAGCAGGAAGTGTGAGATATCATTCGCGTTGCTTATTCATAGGCTCACTTTCTTTGTTTTAATTTTTATTTTCATTTTTATTTTCTGTCTCCTAGCTTCTTGCTGAAATAGCAGAAACATCTGTCTCCCTTCCTTCATTGAGCAGAGTCATTTATGAGTCCCAGATTTACCAACAGTATCAGTTACAGCCAGCAAACCTCACTCTTGGTCTTATTAATTACTTTCCATCTGCTTTCCCCTCAGGCATCTTGGTTAGCAAAAAAATGCTGACAATCAACAGTAATGGCTTCTTGAGTTAGTTATTTATTAAGTCAAGCCTTTTCCAGATACAGTTTCAATAAATACATTGTGGGATTGGTTTTCTTTTTTTTTAGGAAGAGTCGTCATTGAATTGGACCTAGTTGAAAAAAAAAAGCAAAAAACCCAGAAGCTGTGGGCAGTGTGGGAGTGGGGGTTTTTATTATATTTTTATTATTATTATTTTGAACTGATTGATGGTCTTAGCCTTTTTGAACTTTTAAGCTGAAAGCGCCGCTTGGATTCTGTAGTTGTTTGCTCAACTCATGTTAAAAGTAAAGCTCCAGAAGCAATTGCTGTGGACAGAAGGGGATGGTCCTACTGGACTTTGGGGGTTCTGCTCTTATCTCTTTTTTTTTTTTTTTTTTTTTTTTTGTTTAAGTGAATATTTATATTCTTCTTTTCCCATGACTTTTCCCTCTTTTGGCTAGGTTGCTCCCTTGATCTCCTGCTGGGAAAGCAGCATTGAACTTGCAGTGTTGAAAAGATGATTAATGGTAGGCAAAACTGTATACAACATGCAGTTTATTTGGGGGGGAGGAGCATTCAGTGAAATGCTGCATTGGAGAATTCTAGGCAAATGGTGTGTGAAATTGTTGACAAATTGCCCTCATTAAGCTCCCTAAATGAACACTTTCATGAGAACATTGGCTTGATATCACCATGTATAATTTAACTTCTATTTGAAATTGTGTGTGCTGCTATGCTTATCTTTAAAACCCTTGCAACAGCTTTAACATCCTGATAAAGCCAACCATTGTAGCTGTCTTCACTGTTTAGTACATGGGATGTGAAGGAAAGTTGCTGAGGGTGACTTCCATGAGTGGTTCTGAATAATTAATTAATTTATTCATTATAATGAACTATTCTGAGCCTGGTCACTGTAGTTCATAAATGCCAAGAAATGGATTCAGAAATGCCCTTAGTTCCTCAGAATCTTTCACTTGTTCCCTGAAATGAAAGGGGCACTAAAAGGCCAACTGTCACAAAAGCCTTTGTTTTAGCAAATGCAGCTATGGATCCTGCTTAACCTTGTTGATCAAGGAAACTTTCAGGGAAAAAAATATGTCTTAAAGGTAGTAGTGTTGCTCCAGCACATTCACTGGCATTCAAGTAAGGCCAGTGTGCACTACACACTTGCCCTACCAAGTTGAATTCAGAGCGTCAGCCTAAGAATTCCCCACTGGGCAAATAATGAAGTGTAAAGCCTTCACAGGGAGAAATGCATAGACTACCGAGACTTTCAAAAATAAAGGTCAGGCCATGGTCCAGTGTTTAGGCTTGTACCACACACAGTGTATGTTTGTTACCAGGTTTTACTGTAGTAAAAGGGAAAGTATCCATGCAAAAAGCTGACAGTGTGAACTCTCTACCTTTGATTAAGCAGTTGCTTTAGCTGCTTCAAAGGAGTACGAGATGACAGTCAAACCATACTGAAAGAATGAAATGTAGAAAAGTCCCTGTCCTAAATTAAATGTATACCATGCAGAGAATGACGTGTCTAGATACAAGGTTGTCTTTGTGTTGAGGACTGCTGGTAATTTTGAACAGGAATCATAGTATAGGAAGAAAAATGTGACATGAATATATTGTCAAACATTGATCCACTTGGGATAAAACCAGATGTGGCTGGTCCTTAGAGCCTTGACAGCAAGGAGAGCCTGGCTGGAAAAAGCTGTCATAGTGGAAGAAGATGAAAAGCACACCGTATAAACAAGAGAATAGGAGGCTGGTTTACCCTCATCTTCTCTTATCACATCATAGTGTGAATTCTCAACTCATACTCTTGCTTGGGAAACTCCCTTTCTTTTCAATTAAGCTAGGTAAGCATGGGTACAGGAACGCCTGGGAACTTTGGAAGACTTTTCATTTGCAACTTAACTTTTTAGTATGGGAAAGATTGGGAATGATTGAATTATATGGATATCCACTGCTATGAGCTGCACTAAAAAACTGCATAAGCAGCTGCAGACAGGGAAGAGTGTGTTGTGCTCTGTAGCTGGCCTCAGGCAAAGCCTGGGGTACCTTTAGAGTACCTTTGTGGGCCATTAAGCTCCCCTGTCTGACTTTAAACTAAAGTACCTTGAGGAGAGTACCTATGATCTCTTTTCAACAGTAACTGGGATGTATGAAAAAACATATGGTAGGTGACTGTCACAAGCAATTGTTAAACATCTGTCTACATTTTAGTTCAGATAAATAAAACAAAGGCCCATAGATCTGTGAAGCTGCTGTAGGGCAGGTTGTTTGGTTTCTTTTCTTACTTGGGGATGAGTGTGAACACATCTTCCCCACTACCACAAATTATGCAGTTTGGTTTCCCAGATTTAGGAAAATCTCAGATGATCTCCATCACCTTGGTAAACAGTTTCCCTTAGTATACTGTCTTCCCTGCTGTAAAAATCTGAATATTCTATGGCTGTGATGGGCTAAGGCTAAAGCTCAGGAGGGAGATGCCTCTGAGATTTGAATTTGACTTCTCCTGTTTACTAGGCAAGAACTTGAACCATATGTTCTTGCAGCGTGCAGTTTGTGTCTGCACTGATCACCCTGTTGTCCAGAACACTATGGAGTGACCTCTCTACTGCTCAGTAGTGTCATTGACTATAGAGTACATTGGCACTGAAGTGGGTTTTTGAGTCCTTGTCCTGTGTTCAGTAGTAGCAGTGATTTTTCTCCTTCTTAGTAGCTGGGGCAGTGCTGTGGTTTTGACTTTCGGCCTGGGAACAGCGCTGATTACACCGATGGTTTTAGCTACTGCCCAGTAATGTTTAGTCTGTCCAAGGACTTTCTGAGTCTCACGCTGTGCCAGGGAGGAGGGGAAGCCAGGAGGAAGCAGAGACAGGGCACCTGATCCAAACTGACCAAAGAGGTATTCCGTACCACAGCACGTCATGCCCAGTATATAAACTGGGGGCAGTTACCAGGAAGGGCTAGATCACTGCCAGGGTCGGGCTGGGTGTCGGTGTGGTGAGTGATTATATTCTCTCCCCTTGTTATTTCCCTTGTCACTGTTATTATTGGTGGTAGCAGTAGTGGTTTTGTATTATACCTTAGTTACTGGACTGTTCTTATCTCAACATGTGGGAGTTGTATTCTTTCAATTCTCCTCCCCATACCCCCAGGAGCCAAAGGAGGAAGGGGGGGAGTGAGTGAGAGACTGCGTGGCTGATTTACGGCTTGGCTTAAACCACAACAGTCCTTTTAAGAGGCAGCATATGGATTGTATTGGTAACTCTGAGCATCCTGGTGCCTCAAAATGGAGTGCATAAACTTTGTATCTCACTTCTTGCAGTATAGGATTTACAGCTGGTCATATAAAGTAATTTTTCTAAGGCTGGTAAGTCCAAGCTTCCTCTTTTTTAGCAATCATATTAGAAAAAAAGTGACTTAAGAGAACTGCTGATATGTCCTCCATAGCGAATCGGCTAGCGATTGCAGCCTGATGCAACATGTAAGAAATTTTACAATTCGCAAGTTACAAAATCAAGGAGTGATAATGATTACGTCAACCCACTGTTGGGAAACAGACCAGGAAGGAAGAAAGAATTGTGAAGAATGTCACTGTTTCTTCTAAGAATGGCTTTACACTAAGACTCATATTCCTCCAGCAAAGGGCTGCAGGAGTTTAACATCCCACTGTCCTTCAGCTATTTGTAATGTCCATCCATTGCCCATGAACCTTGTGTGAAGCAGAAGGTTTTTCCTCAGACGCCCGCCATTCCAGTGTGCCAACATACACCTGCATTTATTGACAGTTTAAGTGAATATCTGGCACCCACACAGCCACTCTCTCACTCCCCCACTTCCTCCCTCCACTCCCGGAGGGGTGGGGAGGAGAATCGAAAGAATGTAACTCCCACGGGTTGAGATAAGAACAGTCCAGGAACTAAGATATAACACAAACCACTGCTGCTACCACCAATAATAACAACGATAAGGGAAATAACAAGGGAAGAGAATACAACCGCTCACCATCCGCCGATCAATACCCAGCTAGACCGAGCAGTGATCCACCCCTTCCTGGTAACTGCCCCCAGTTTATATACTGGGCATGACGTGCTATGGTATGGAATACCTCTTTGGCTAGTTTGGGTCAGGT
>WYDI02027894.1:0-23559 GCA_009867235.2 Psittacus erithacus
GAAGAAGTTCTTTACTGTAAAGGTGGTGAGGCACTGGAATGGGCTGCCCAAGGAAGTTGTGAATGCTCCATCCCTGGTGGTGTTCAAAGTCAGGCTGGACAGAGCCTTGGGCGACATGGTTTAGTGTGAGATATCCTTGCCCATGGCAGGGGGGTTGGAACTAGATGATCTTAAGGTCCTTTCCAACCCTAACTATTCTATGATTCTATAATAAGTAGGGCAGCATGCATCTCCTTGATGAGCACTGTGAAGGCAGCTCACCTCCTCTCAGCCCTGTTTTGCCAGCCAGAGGTTAGGTAGGTTGGACACTGCTGTTTCAGGTCCCCTGAGAGAAGTGATGGTTGAGCTTCTCATGTACTTAAGCATCCTCCTACATTCCAAGAAGGACCAGCCAATTTGTGCAGCAAGGAAACAAGAGGGCAAGAGAGAGGCAGGAGAGAGAAGGGCTTCCTTGTTTTACACTGGAAGAACAGGTTTGTTTAATTGCATTTTAATTTGAGAGAATTAGATGGCAATTTTGCAAGGTGCACCATGGAGCTTACACCTGAAAGCATCTGAGGAAGTGACTTTAAGCGTTAGGTACCTGCAATGTCTGTGGACAGAGGGAAGAAAATATATGAGTTAAGGACCAGAAAGCATAAATTCCAGCCCATTCAGAAGGATGGGGACTCCAGCTTAGAAACAGAGATTAAATTTATCTGAAACTCAACATGTCCCCAAAGGTTGAGTGTTACTGAGAGTGGTTTTTTGATAGAAGAAGGATGCGTCACACAACAACAGTTTTCAAACTGCACAGCATTAGACAGCCACCCTGCCCACACAGCAGCTCCCTGCAAGCACCACCACCTCTTATTCTTGACTTCCTGCCAAAATACGTGAGTCAGAGCATTACTAGGACCTGCATGGCTGATAGATACCCAGGCTGCTCTCCAGAGGTCCAGAGGAGGAGGAGGAGTGGGAAGCCCCTCAATTAATTTTTCCTCCAGCGCACCAAGTTTGAGTAGCTCCCAGCTGTTAGGAGCTCTTCAACAGAAGCATGTGGGAATGGCCAAATGACCGTGGAGAACCAGAACTTCCCTGTTATGTTTCTTTTCAGAGCAAAAAGCTTGTTCTCATCTTAAGACTTGGTTTTAGAAATTAACTATAGCCTGAAAATTTGCACCACAGATTAGTCACATATTTCTACCCAGCAGCAGCATCGTGAATCCAGTCAGTTTGCTTTTGCACAAAGAGCAGTTCCACAGCAGAGGTCTATTCTGAGAGGCACAAAACAGCAAGGCTTCTGGAAGATAAGTGGGCAGAGTAACACCACACCATTTTCAGACAACTTAATTATTAATCTGTTCTAATCAGGCACTAGCACAAGGGGAAAGTGACTATTTTCTTAGCAGATAGTTCCAGGATTCAAATCAAACAGCAGGTTTCAAAGGTAGTGCTGCATAAGGCTTCGAGTTAAGTATCACTGCAAATATGCAAGTCCCAGATAGTCATGCAAAGAGCACTGTAAACAGGAAGGGACCTGATATTTAAATTGTAGCCATGACTGTAGAGAGGCATGCTGGAGAACACCTCAGCAGTCAGCCTGCCCCTGGGGACAAGAGCCTTAGGTAAGATGCTCTCAATTCACTTACTGCCTCATTAGTAGTTGCAATTAGTGCATGCCACCCTGCCATACATACCCTCTTCTCCACCCTAGACCCCTCTTACAGCCTTTGCTTATTCTGTCCCCTGCTTTGTGTCATAACATCCCTATCTATGGGCCTTATATTGGTCAAGGGACAGGTTTCTCACTACTAACACCTCTGAGCCCTTTCCCATGCAAACATTTGGTCTTTGCTCTTGCAGCATGACTGAGGTGTCTGACGCCATCTTCTCCTACAAAACAAACTACCTCAATGCTCTCCCTTTGCACAGAGAAATGGCAACTGGGAACACTGAAGGCAATGCACCTGACTAAACTGGTTAGCATAAGTAAGCAGCTATAATTACGTGAAGTCAGTCTGGCTGCAAAGGGAGTAACACTGACCTTGTCTGATGTGACAGAATGACCACTCAGCTGCATCTACACCAGATCCAGCAGGCTCAGGGAATTCTATTAGCAGTAGCTTGCCACAACCAATTGTCTCCAAAAGGAAGGACTAAACATACTTTATATTTTTACACCTAGTAATGACTATTCACAAATACAGCAATACAATAAGATAGTAATAAATCAGCAATGTAACTATATATTATTCATGTACCTCTAAAGCTAGACCAACAGCAGTTTACCTTGGAAAAAATAAGTTACAGGTGCTAACTCTACTGAGCTGATGTGAAGCCCGATAAAGCAGGAACTTGAATAGCCATTTTAAATTAAAATCTCATGCTTTTGACAATGCTACCTGGACATTCTAGACAGTAGATTCACTTGCCATAGCAGTCAACAGTCACCTTACGTTGCCCAGATGACCCATAAATACTCCCTGCAGAGCATATACACAAAGTAAAATAAAAGAACTGGCTGTTCAAGGAAATTTTCCAGGAAGAACGGATATTCTCTAGCTCTCACCCATTAAACCTACCCCTGATCTCCAGAGACAATAAGGAGAAAAATGACTGCAGACAAGCTTTTATTCTTCTGATTGATATCTGAACTAATGGCATAAGACATACAGCAGAATTATAAAACAGTAAGCGGCTCCCCTCCAAGCACTGGAATTAATCCTAGGATTCTGATGGCCACTCATTCTGAGGTCCAGCAGATCCAAAAGATGATATAGGCCATAAGCAGGGAAGCGCTGAGTCACAAAGCACCTCATCATCTGCACATCCTGACTTGGGCTCCCAGCACAGCCTCTCACGTGCCCCCCACACCACCACCCATCTCAGCAGCAGGCACCACACAGCCAAGCAGGATACCCCTTACAGTCAGTGAGAGAAGTTTCACAAACCTCTGTTAGCATCAGGTGTTTCTGCAGCAAGATCTAGATCTTTGTCACTGGTAACAAGCAGCACATACCTATCTTTGCTGCTGCCTGCTGTCCAGAGAGGACACTGGTCTTCCTGTTGAGGAACAGCAAATCCACTGCTAACAGATGTACACAGGGCTGCCACACACTGCTTGAATCTTGAATGCAACTATGCTGACATTTTCCAAAGGATTATCACCCATATGGCTGGCCAAATCCATCTGATGGAAGCCTCATTCATATATCCCTCACCAGTTACTTTCTACTGGAACCTTAAACCAAAACTCAGGCATGTGCAAGGCAAGCTAGCTCCCTCAGCAGCAACACTGGGTAGAGGAGAAATGAACGCTATACCGCAGTAGCAGGAGCAATGCTGAGGGATGCGAGCCTTGTGCTCAGCCCATCGAAATAAAACACGGGATTTCACGTCTCTCCAGCTGCATCCCAAACCAAGGAACTTCCAAAAGTTCAAGTATATTCTCTAGGAGGACAAAGCAGTAGCACTTGAAGCAGAAATGCCTTGCTGCCAGCTATCCCAATGGTGCCCATGGGCTCTCCTCACAAGAGTTTGGCTTGCTTGCTGAACCTACCTCAGCTACTATCAACTTAGTGCTGCATGGAAAGGGAAACGCCATGAAACTGAGTAAGCCAGTAGTATGATTAAAAGAGGAAAAGCAAGACTGTGGGGCTGATGAAAGAATCTATTGCAAGGGAGCACCACTGAAGAGACCTTGACTCAAGCTCCAGAGCAAGTCTACTTCAAATTTCCAGACATCCCATCACAACAAAAGTAGCGCTGTCATCTATGTCTTGCCAGTAATCAACAATATTTTGGGAGACTGCAACATCTGAGATTGATGAGCAGTTTTTACCTTTTTCATTTATTTTTGTTACCATCACCTTGCTGTTATCCTGGTTATAGCTTCCCCACCTAAGGCAAGAACAAGAACTATACAATCACTAAACGTTTGTAAACATTGCACCAGTTCAGAGCAGTTCTGACAGTTAAGGTATAACTGCAAAGTAAATATGAACTATACTCCCTTAAAGGCAGCAAGAGAGATCCCCAGAGATGATAAAGCATCTGGGAAAAGGAAGTGGGGAAAAACGAATCTCTATACAGAACTTTGAATACGAGATTATTTTCTTTTATCTTTGCTCTTTTTAATTCAGGCTATCGATTTCAGGAGCAAAAGTCCATTGGGAGGTTAGAGATAAGCAGAGCTCCACTTTTTAAATACATGTAATGCTTATCTGGTCACTCACTAGAAGACCAGAAAAGCCTTCACGAAGTCAGGCAGTATCTAAGTGCGCAACTCGAGGACTTCATACAGAGCTTCAGGAAAAGATATCTTTCAAGCAGTTTCAGAAATAAATTTCCTGCAAATCAAACCAACACCAGAAAGGAGTACAGAAAACAAGTATCAGCTAGAGACAGGATAATTACAAAAAGTTAATGTCTTGCCTTCTGTAGTAATAAAATTCAACAGTTCCTTCTCTAAGGGCTCATGGGTTCAATATTAATGCCCAAGCCAAGGCATAAATCCAGTTAGTACACTGAACTAGCACCATTCTGTCTCATCCTCAGATACCTTAGTTTTCACTTGAGGTATTATAAAGTGTTCCTAACTGATGTAGTAACCAAAGGAACAGCAAGAACATAGGCTAGGCAATTGATTCAATATTTAAGAAACACATGCAGCCCTTGCTGTCACATCTAAGCACTTCATTCTTTGCCCTGTCATCTCGGGGCAGTTGCTGTTGGGAAGACAGGACTGAATTACAAAGATTCAGGAATACAGCCACTCAGTGCACTGCTGATCACTGTAAAAATGAGGACTTGCTGTCTATTTTTGTTTAAATACATATAATCTGCAGGTTATATGTGAAAGACAACACTGATGCATCACACAAGCAGTACTGCTGAGAACTGCAAAACAAATGTATGCAGGTAATTAAAGTGTTCCTTCTCTCAGAGGAAGAGCTGTCCTGTCTCATCACCCTCCTGAGGGATCTCCTCCCTCTCCATGCAGTATGGCATCCGTCCTACTAGGTGTGTTCATCCCCTTCTAAACCACCATCAGCTGCTAGCCCTCACAGCCCTTTCCCCAGAGACGCTCCACCTTGGCTCACAATCTAGCCCATGTCAGATGCAGGGGCCCAAGAGCTGGTACAGAAGAAAAGGGATAATGTCCTGGAGAGATGGAGCTGTGGCAGCCCCAGCATCTGGCCAAACATTCACCGCTTCTTCACTCAAGTATGCAATATACTGTTTTCACAGGTACAACCTAATGATTGTCCAAGAACTTCTACAGAACCCAAAACCCTTGAAGACTACTGCATTGTGGCAATAAAGACAAAGTATTGTTAAAGTTACTACCTCATAGAAAGCTGCTGTCCTGATAATACAGACCTTGAAACTCCCAAGCTTCAGGAGGGGATGTGCAAGCTGAGCACAGAGCCGCCCAAGGTCACCAGGAGTGAGATGCAGGGGCAATGCTTAGGCCCCTTTCTGCAAACACCTGTAGCTAACCGCAAAAGAATATTCCACTGTCCATACAAAGTTTATAGCTGAGGAGCTTGCTATGAGTATCAGACTCCTAAACCCACTTCTCTGCAGATACATCAGGGCAACCTGGTTCATTTAGCAACAGAGGAGCAAGTATGTTTTTTGGCATAAGGATGATCCCAATTTACTTTTTGCATCTCCTGCAGGTTACAGAAAACCCTCTTTGTAAAAACGAATTTTTAACAGGAGCAGAGAGAGTTTGTCTTTACAATTCCAGCACACCATTGAAACACCATTCAAGCCATTACTCTCCATCTTCTTTGGGTTTAAACCCAACTTTCACATGTTTCAGAAGTGAGCGCCCCTATCATGTGAAAACAAACTCTTCTGCTTCTATCTCCAGGTCTCAGAGAGTCTCACCCAGGACATACTCACCCTTCACATGAAGGTAGTCATGCCTTATTTTGTGAATCACAAAATGATTGCTCAAGGTGAACAGCTCTGTTCATGGAGCATCAGCTTGGACAGTACTTTAGTATCAACCCTGTTACATTAACTGCATCACTGTCCAAAAGCAAGTAGTGAAAATAAGTCTTTTAAGCAAATTACCTGCACAATTTACCAAAAATAGAGTTTACTTTAGTTCAGAAGTAAACACACTGAAGGACTACCCCAATTTCCTTTATCTTCTAATTGAGAAAGAGTCAAGCAGTGGCTGATGAAGAACTTCAGATGCTTGAAATGGGCGTCCAGAGATGTAGAAAAAGGAAGAGTAAAACAATACAAAGGGGATTACTGGCAGAGTTGCAGTGTTTGAGCCTGGCCGGTGTTTATTTTGCAGGTTGAGTTTGGAAGACCATTATCGCACTTCCTTACAAAAAACACAACACAATGTGATCTGCTAACGAATTCATGTCATCACAGCAAGAGAAAAAGCAGGTCATCCAACCTCCACGCATCGGCTGCGTCACGCTCTTCCCTGCTCTATTCCGATACACAACCGAACTACGCACCGTGAGGAACGCCGTGGAAAGCGCAGGGAGCTCAGCCCGTATCCAGCGGCACCTCAGCTGCAGTGAAGGCGCAGACATGGCCCACCGCAGGCGCAGGCAGGGCTGCCGGCTGCGCTCCTCGCCTGCGTCGAGCCCCTTCCAACGCGAGGCAGCGCGGAGCTGTGGCCAGGGGACGCACACAGCAGGTGCACCCCTCTGCAGAGGGGCCCACGGTGAATGGAACCGGCTCCGCAGCCGCGCCCGCAAGAAAACTTGCATCCGGGATGAGACTACTGAGCTGCCCCGGGTACCTCTGCAGGCAGACCCCACTCGCGCCGGTTATCTCGTGTCAGGGGAGTAAATGGACAACCTCGGAAACGCCTCCCCAGCGGGGCCGGGATGAAGCCGGACTGCGGCACCGCAGAGCGCTGTCACTCACAGCCCGGCCCCTCCATCCCGGCTGCCGCCCGGGCAGGCGACGGGATGCATGGGAACCTCCCGGGGAGCCCCGGCGCGCACATCCGCGGGAGGCGGCTCTGCTGAGTCACGGCCGAGCCCGGCCGCCCCCCGTGGCACTCACCTGCGGACCCTTCCGCACCTCGCTGGGAAGGCCGCGGCCAGCGGCTGCCGGGCGGCGCAGCGCGCCCGCGCCGTTGCAGACGCCGCGCTCCCGTGCCCCCTCCGCGCGGTCGCCGCCGCTGCCGCCCTCCTCGGAGGCGGGAAAGAGCCCGCAGCATCGCTGGAAGCGCGCCACGGACTGTGAGCTGCGCAGCGTGCGCAGCAGGCAGGCCATGCTGCCACAGCGCCGACCCGCACCGCGCTGCGCCCCGCAGGCCGCGGGGCCGCGGCAGGTGCGCCCCGCCCCGGCCCGCCCCGCAGGTACGGTGCCCCGCCCTGGAGCGCCCCCTGCCGGCCGGGCCGCGGGAGCCCCCAGCCCCGAGAAACAGGGTGCGGAGAGAGGCGGTCCCCCGCCGCCCCGAGAAATTCAGCCATTTCATCTGGTTCTGTTGGTTTCCTGCTCTGGTAAAAACCTGGATGTAATCTGCCTTGAGATAAAAGCCACTGCTTTCTTAACCTAAACTGCCCTGGATCTCACCAAGAACCCTTGGAAAACCCTCAAACAACAGGCGGGCAAGGAGGCTGCAGAGGAGAACCTCTTCCCCTCCCAGGCTGGCATTCGTCACGCCTCCACTGGGCGGAAGGGCTGTTCGGTCTTTTCTCCCATCAGCTCCCTCTCCCATGTAAGATGTATCCCGGGCTGGCCCCGGTTTCAATTTGTTCCATCTTGGAGCCAGCATCTAGTTTTTCTCTTGAATATGTACATGTGTGTCTTGCATACATACACAAGTACAGATACACATGCATCTCCCTTAAACACAGCTATGTACTTTTCCAAAGAAGAGAGATGTTATCACTTGGAAGATACCCCCTCAAGCTCCTGGGCTAAGAAACTTGCCATAGATGGCGATTACTGATTCCTGCTCTTGAAACATTAAGGGCCTTAGTTTTGTTGGTGCATTTGGGTTTTTTAGAATAGCCCATTTCTACCCTCAGGAATATATTTTGTGCAAGGTTTGCAGAATCATCATTTGCTTAATGTAGGCTCATTGCAAATTTGTTACATTTTTTCCCTCTCAAATACTCCAAATTATCTAGGATTGCATCAAAGCTTTTCTTTCCAGAGCCCTTGAAAACCAAAGCCATGTTTCCATGTCCCAGTGCTGACTGCAGGAAACGCTCACTCAGCCACTCTTGATATGGCAGGGTCATCTCATAGCCTGGCTAGAGCTCAGGCCGGGCCAGCTCTGTAGCCTCTGCAAGGAGCTGCAGGGATGGGTCTTCTTCATTCATAGAATCATATCATAGAATGGTTTGGTTGATCTAAGCCCAACCTGGACTTGAATACTTCCAGGGATGGTGCAGCCACAGCTACTCTGGCCAACCTGTTCCAGTGCCTTGCCACCCTCACAGTAAAGAACTTCTTCCTAATATCTAATCTAAATCTATTCTCTTTCAGTTTAAAACCATTCCTCCTTTTCCTGTCCCTACATACCTTTGTAAAAGGTCCCTCTCCATATTTCTTGTAGGACCCCTTTAGGCATTGCAAGACTGTTTCAAGGTCTCCCTGTAGCCATCTCTTCTCCAGGCTGAACAATCACAACTCTCTCAGTCTGTCTTCATAGCAGAGGTGGTCCAGCCCTCTGATCATTTTTATGGTCTTCTCTGGACTTGCTCGAGCAGATCCACGTCCCTCGTGTTGCAGGCTTCAGAGCTGGATGCAATACTGCAGGTGAGGTCTCACGAAAGTGGCATAGAGGGGTAGAATTCCCTCCCCTAACCTGCTGGTCACGCTTCTTTTGATGCAGCCCAGTATATGGTTGGCTTTCTCATTTTCTTTTCACTCCCATCCAGACTCAATGGCAGACTCTGTATATCTCATCTAATTGGTTTTTGTGATTCATTTATCTTCTCAAAATGCAATTTTATATCATCTGAGGTTTGCTCAACCACAACTCCAAGTGTCATCTTGTTTCAAGTGCTTTCCTCATTGCTTGCTTACACACACACTCATCAGCGGCTATGATGATAGGGTTGCAGCTCAATCAGTTTTTGGCAGAACCAGTTGACGGCTGAGGAGGGAGGCTGCCTGTCCCAGCTTGGTTGTATGTTTATGTTGTTTATCTGAAGGAATTATGTATTATTTCCTGCTGGGTTTGTTTTTTTAATGGTTTTATAACTTATTATGTGCACTCATAAGTATCTGGGAAGCTTTTCTGGTTTTTTCCTCTTTCTCGGATATGTGAATGTCGTGGTTTAACCCCAGCTGGCAACTAAGTACCACGCAGCTGCTTGCTCAGTCTTCCCATCTGGTGGGATGGGGAGGCAAAATGGAAAAAAGGTAAAACCTTTGGGCTGAGATAAGAACAGTTTTATAATTGAAATATAAGCAAAATATAATAATAATAGTAGTAAGAGTAATAATAAAAGGGAAAAAAGAGAGAGAGGCATAAAACCCCAGAAACACAAGTGATGCACAATACAATTGCTCACCACCCGCTGACTAGTGCCCAGCCCGCTCCCTGAGCAATAGACTGGCCTCTCCTCACCAACTGTCCCCCAGTTTAGATACTGGACGTGATGCGCTGTGGTATGGAATACCCCTTTGACTGGTTTGGGTCAGGTGTCCTGTCTCTGCTTCCTTACAGCTTCTCATGCCCCTCCTCACTGGCACAGCATGAGACTGAAAAGTCCTTGATCAGGGTAAGCACTACTGAGCAACAACTAAAACATTGGTTTGTTACCAGCATTGTTCTCACACTAAATCCAAAACACAGCACTGCATCAGCTACTGGGAAGAAAATTAACTCTACTCCAAATGAAACCAGGACAGTGAAACATCTACAAGTGTGGAATTTCAATTCAAAATTGTATTTATGTTGCTTAATTGCTTCTACATAGACTGACTTCAGTAGCAGACCTGAGTGAGTTCAGTCCATACTTTTTTCATGGTTATTTTCCTTGTATTACAGAAAGAGTCTTCAAAATAATTTTATTCTTATTTTGTCCCCCCATATGACAATTAGTACAAGAGTTTTTAACACATACTTTGAAAAGTAAAATTCCAGTGCAGCCAGGCTGGGAGTTTTGCCACTGATGCCAGTAAGATAGGATCTCACCTAGAGACACAGCATTAAGCAGGAAAACAGGAATGAAAATGCACAGCCAGGGCCAGGGACCCGTAGGTATTTTTAAACATCTCTTTGTCAACCACAAGTCAATATTTATCTGATCTGCCTACATATTTGTGTCTCCCCATTGTCATTATACTACTGTCCAAGTATTAAAATAGAACTAATAATTTGTAGCCAACTTCTACCTAAATCTTCTTCAGGCACTTAGGTTAGTGTGATTGGGCCTCAATGAGGATGTGAGCATCCAGCTGGTAAGAATTCAGGGTGACTGAGAGATGTGGGGGCATTTTACAGGTGCTTGGGGACCCAGGGGTGGAAATATTCAGCAAAAAGGATTTGTGGGAGCATTTAGACAGGCAAGATGCCTAACTCTTCTTAAATCAACATGGGCAGCTATAGGTGGTACATGGATGGAATGGATGATGGAAGTCTGTGACCTCTTCTGTTAAGAAAAGTGATTTGTGAAAGTTATGTTCCTAACATAAACTAATTTCTGGAATGAAAAAACATTTTAAGTTCAGTTGAGGACACAAAGAAAATTCATTGTTGGCTTTTGGTCATTTTCTTAGGAAGATAATGGTCAATCTGCATTTACCACCTCCCCTCAACCAGTTTTTGAACCATCTGGCAAATTCAAGTCACGTTCACTATGGGAGCAGAGGTTTTCCCAGATTTCCAGTTCTGTGGTTTTAGGGAGAAACAGCAGTGGAATAGCAGACAACAACACAATTTTGGCTGCCTGATGGCACCACTCTGGACACATTTAATTCCAGGTGTGCTGCCGGCAATTCCATCTCTTGCCTATCCAGTGTCTAACAGGTACAGGCATGGCTGCAGGACACAGCAGTGTGGTTATGGTGAACTGGGAAGAGGGAAATAGAGGTACTTCCAGGATGGAATAGAGGATCATAGGAAGGACCATGACGCATCACTGGGAGGTGTTTGGGCCACAAAGAGGATGGAGGGTTTCAGGAGAGAACTGGAGCAGAAGACTAACTTAACTTCTGCAGTGGAAAGTGCCTAGTGACATAGAATAACAATCTATAGGAAGCTTGTTTTACCATTTACACTGCTCATGGAACAACTTGTTTATTCTTGCTCAAAGCAAGAGTATGAATCATTCCTCTTCTATTCCTCCTTCAGAAGAATGTCCTAACCACCTTTTCCTGAGAGCTACTTCACATTTCCTCTGGTGGCCAAGAAAAATACTCTGTATTTGGCTCCTTGAAAGATTTGATGCAATAAAATAATAATGTTAATAATAACAACAATAAAATAAGCAAATGTAAAATCCAAGAGCTGTCCCACACTTTATGTGGCTGTCATGGTTTAAGAATAAAATCAACTCTATCCCAGCCAAAACAAGGGCAGTGGCTCATACAAATTTTCTGACATTTAGAAAGCCAGTTTTCTGTAAAACCAGTGGAAGCAACATCACTGCAAAGGACTAGATGAGCAGCTTTCTTAGAGTGTCTAAATGAAGCTATTTATAAACTGTCCAGCTGCAAAAAAACCTGGGATTAAAGCTTTAATGGTGAAACCACCTCATCTAGGACCAAAATATCTCACTAATACCTGGTCAGCATTCAGTTACATTTTCACAAGGGAAGAAAATCACCTCTGGACTGAGGATACATGTGAAAGATGAGCATACAAATGATGACTTTAAAGAAAGCTGAAAATAGTGCCTTGCGCTGAAGGCATTTCCTTAACAACAATGGGTGTTACTGTCATGATGGTGGATGATTTTGCTTCCAGCATCAACAAAGATAAAAGCGAAAAACAAATTCCATGACTGGGGGTGGATAACGATGCTAGGAGCACACAGCTCAGTTTTTGGATGCCAGCGTGAGTTTGCAATCCTGACAGCCAGACAAGTCTTGTTTTGATTCATAAGCTAAGTGAACGGGTCTGGAGGAACAAATACAAGCACAGCTTTCACTGTCGCTCTACAGACAGCAACGACTTTTCACTGCAGGAGACTGTACAAGAGTTACTTCAGCTAATGGCCTTTTGAAGCAGCAGCAGTTAATTAGCTTTACACAAAAATGTCAGATCTGCAATGTTCCAGACTAAGATGACATGAACATGGACAAACTGAAGCCTCCAATGAAGCTGAGTAGACACAGAGCTACTGTATTATGTTTCTGGTACCAGTGGGACAGACTTCCTAATAGCTGGAGGGGTGATGAGGATTTGTCAGAATAGAGTTACAAACACCAGCAGACTGTGACCTGGGACCACAGAGCTTGATGGTGAGATGTGGGCTCTGCCAGAGGGAAGCTTGGGACTCAACTTATAGGTTTTGCTGCAACCCCTCTTCACCATTTGAAGACTCTTATGGCTATACGCAGAGATCCTTTGTCCATGCAGTGAAGACAGAAATCCCACCAACTCATCAGTATCATGGCACATTGTATTTAAACATGTTTTAAACAAATTTTCTTTCCTAGCTTCATCTCCTATATTTTCATTATCTTTAGTAATTTTCTCAACATACTTGCGGCCCAATTCTTTACTTTCATCTTCGTCAATTTTCTTTGGAAATTTGTGATTTTCACTGCTTATAGTGCAAAAGAAACCATTACAATTTATATGTTTTAATAGCAAAAGTTCCAAGTACTCTTTTTATAAGAATCTTAAATTTTTGCTTTATTTAGTTGACATGTTACTAAGCACATTATTTTTGATCTGAGACTTTCATACCGAATGTCAGACCCAACCACCCACTAACCTCATGAGGAACAAAATGGAGCTTTCTTGGCTTAGCTGAAAGAAATGAAGATTATGAAGTCTGGTAAAGAGATGGCAAAGTTCTGTAGAAGGTGCCCTTCAAAACCAATGCATGACAGACTATAGGTTTCACAAGCACTTGAATATTTTGCTTTTGATTTAATGCATATCAAAACTCAAATAAAATTTATTTTGAAGAAAATCTCTTAGGAAGAAAAGAATTGTTTGCAGCATAGGTCAATAAAGAAAGAATTGCAAAGTTTTGTAGGAATGGTCTTGCATCTCCAATGAAAGGCCATGAATAGGTACAATTCTCGTTGACTCACTCATCTCCATTTGAGATGGAACAACATAAAACCAGGTTGTTTTGGCACAACAGGAGTCCACGCAGCTGTAATGGGTCTCAAGCTACATGGGTTTTATGCCTTTTCAGACAATGAGAAAATGTTTTCTATGCAAATGTCTTTGTTAGTTTAACTGAGCAGTATAGCCAGATTGGAACATGTTTCTGTAATACCTCCACAGCTTCAACACACTTGAACACGTACTTGATTGTCTTTGCACAGACGGTCTTAAAAATACGAAGCTCCAGCAAACAGAATGTGCTAAATATATCAGTCTTTTACAGCCCAAACTCCCAGAACTTTAGGCACAGGAATAAAATTTAATTGTAGACCCATATTTTTATAATTCTTACACAATTTTATCATAAAATTCTTGATTTTTATATATACATATGGTCATATTTTCAGTTTTAGAGAGCATGAATGAAAAAGCAAAGTGAATTTTAGAACTTGGAAAGATGAAAACACCTCCAAAAACTGCAAGAGAGTGTGCTGAAGCTGCAGCTGCTGTCTTAGGCAGGAATAATTAACTTTTCTGTTTGCAGTGTAAGTAACCAGATAATGCTATGTAATTGCTTATGATTTGCATTGTTTGAAAAGGGATTGCTCATTTCCAGCAATGATTAGCATGTCATTTAAATAATTATTCTGCATCATATCACTTGGACACCTCAATTGCATGCGCATCTACCGTGAAATTCCTAGAGGTGTTCTCAACATTTCTGGTTATTTGTAGGCTATACGATACTTTGGCTGCTTCAGTGTTTTAGGAAATGACAGCAGAAGAGAAATTAATAATGCTGTCTTTAAATATAAAACTTAACCCTTTGGAATCTTTAAAAGCTTGACTATCATTAGAGTTGACTAGGGGGTCTGATTTTATTTACAATACCATATACTAGCCCTCTGGGGAAAAAAAATCAGATTGTCTCAACAGCAGTCTAGGATTAAAATGGTGAAAACTCTTCCCTTTGGGTTGAATTTTGCCTTGATGCACCTGAAACCATGGAACGGCTTTCTAGCTTTTTTTTTACAGTGGCTCCCATGCTCCTGCCTGGTGTGTTTCTGCTTATAGCAGTCAGTGCCTGGGCTGAAGAGATGACACAAAAACAAGGGAATTCAGCAGTCTCTGTAAACCACCCTTGTAAGAGCAACTGGAAGGGTCTTTGCTGGCAGTCACCAGATCATAAATTGTTATAACCAGGTGTCCTGGAAATGGCCAGCCTGATAGCACACCTTTGCTACAGATACGTGGGCACTGCTGGAAGGGCTCAGCTGAACAAACATTCTTTCTCTTTGCTTGTTTTATTCTGAGACAACTCCCGGCATGCCCTCTTGAATAAACCCTCATTCAGCATGTGAAAAACTAGTGACAACATGACAGTTCTCAAGTAATTATTAGTGAATACCACTTAATACCCCACTTTTTACAATTTCCTTGCCTTTCAAGCAAGGTATGACTCAAGAAAGGTTGGTTTTGCTCTGAGCCCATATGAGCAGAAGGAAGCAGAAGGATGTGTTGTCTTTCAGCAGTCAGATGTTAAGGGGTCACTCACACCTAGCACATACAAAACTGAGCAAAAACTATTGGAAAGGAGCTGCTGATTTTAACCACATACCTTTTCTGGAGGAAAAGTAATTAATACTAGTTAGTCTTCAGGAGCAGTGGTTTACCTTGCCGTGGCAGAGACCACTTTCAAGTGCTTTCTGTGTGAGGCACATTTTTCCATGGTTCTTCATCCTGTTCAGAGCAGAGGATGAATTCTAAAGCCAGGTACTTCTCCACCCTGCCCCTTGATAGCTTCTCCTTAATGACACCTTCCATGTATGAAACCTCCTGCCATCGTTTTTGAATCTGCAGCACTGATTTCTAAATGTTTATCGCTGCTTTATGCCAGTACAAGTCACTGCTACCAAACACTGGTTAGGAATGCAGCAGACTGAGGGTGTTTTTCTTTCCTCTAAACTCTGTTTACCTGCAGTATGGAGCTGGGCATTGCCAGTGCCAGTTAACCTGCCCATGAGGATTGTTCAATCCCCAGAGAGACTCGACCAACAAAAAACATCCTGAGAAGGGCAATAGTGGCTTTTGCTGAGATCTGATGACTTGTTAAATCTTTTTTTTCCCAGGTAATTTATGAATTTCAGCAAAAGGTCTGTCTGGGAGCTAACAGTCCAGAGACGGAAGGATGGGAGTGGAAAATGAGCAATTAAATGGATTGAGGCTAGTGCAGCCAGAGCATAACGTTATCTTTAGTTCACAGATTTATTTAGTTTGTATGCATGAACTTTGGGTAACTAACAGTTTTTAAGCCACTAAAAAAATACATGCTCAGTCAATTCATTCAATTATGAAGAGCTTTGAAAATCTCTACTTTTCATTCTACTGCCACCCACATTACAGATGCCATCCTAAAACCATAAATAGCTCTTGGTTTTTTTGCTTTATTTCTACTATTTACATGACAAACCTTAATGTCATTGGTCTTATTTTACAGACAGCAAAGAATCCCACACCCATATGTCTATGTTTTGATATTGATTTACTGGAAGTAAACCAAGAAGGATACATAAGTACATTTTTTATGGTATAGTAGATAGAAACAGTCATTAGAAGGTCTGACAGCATTTGCCTTGATTCATTAGAAATAATAAAAGTCATCCACTTCAAACACTGGAAGCTATGGAATAATGTACAGGGCAGTAAGAAAAAACTTTCATATTCTGGGAATTTGCGCTGATTCTAGCAATTAATACTCAGCTCCTGATGAAGTAAGAGTACTGCTGTTCTTACACTTGGATAAGTGAAGCTGAGGTTACTATTTATTTCAGGTGTGACCAGCATCTTTCCAGAGCTTCAGACTGTCCTGCCCTTGCTTTCTAAACAGTTTGCAAGTATTTAAAAATGTGTGTCTGTGGGACAGACAGACAGAAAGAAGGAAGAAAGGAAAGAAGGGAGGGAGGGAGGGAAAGAGGGAGGTAGAAAGGGAGGGAGGGAGGAAGGGAGGAAGAGAGGAAGGGAGGAAGGAAATGGGATAATACAAAAGACAGAAATAAAGGGCTACCATGCACTTATATACCTCTTTGTGGAGACATCGCTGAATTCAGACGCAGGCAGCTTGAGGAGATGGCTCGCCTGGGCGGCTCCCTCATGCCTCTTCAGAACAGAGTCATAATTGATCCTTCACCTCTAATAATTCATAGTAAGAGTCATTTTCTACTATGCCTCACTCTCAGGGCAAACATTTTGCTGTTGAAATGTATTTAAATGGCACCAAATGGCAAGCATTTTCAACTGTTTTTGCAGGAGGGAAACATGGCCATGCTTTGTCATCTCCCTTCAAAGCAAACTGCATCAACTGTCTGTATGTCTACTTTATTAACCCTTATTTTTAATTATTTTAGTAAAAATACTTTTAGCTATTTTAGTAAAAATAGCATCAAGTTGAATATCAGATGTCATCCAAGAGCTGACTGATGACACCTGATAGGAGCTGCTGCACCCTCTCTGACTGGGAGGGTGGATGTTATGGGAGCAACATCCTGACCTGTGGCCCTTGCACAGACACTGTCCAAGTCAACAACATCCACTGATTGTTTTAAAGAAGACATCCATGCCCACCCTGTTATCTTGATCTATTTCTGCTCATTTGGGGAATATGCATTCTTTTGAAAGACAGCAGCAGTACCTACATATCTTTTAATTATGATTGTTGATCACGCATTATCTGGTTGGCAGCTTTCCTGGCAATGGCTGAAGAGAAATTCAGGTTTTTAACAAACTTAACAGTATGAGGTCTCCAGCAGTTCAAGAGCTCAGAGAAGTTGCATTCCTGGGGTTCTTTCTTGCATCGACAAATCCAAAATATAACTAAAACTTACTGTCCATACTTGTAGCAGAATTAATATAGAAACTTTGGATAAGCTTCTGAAATCTCATTTGAAGCCTCAGACAGTCAAAGAGGCAAGACTACAGAAATAAATCAAACAAAAATATTGATCTAAATACACTGGGTAAAAATATTTCTCTGAGATTTTGCGATGAGATTTTTGAGGGCAGAAGTGTTTCCAGAGGCATTAAGTGGGCCTAAAAAAATTCTCCCAAATACAGTATCTTTCTCTCTACACAAAACCCAGTCAGTATAGATCACATCTCCCAACATAAGATACATGATATCTAGCATACAGAACAAACTGCCTCTTGTGTTGTTGATAACATCATCCAAAGGTCTCCTTTAAAGTAACTGCCAAACCAAGTTTGTTTTTCACTGATTTTATAATCCGCATATGATCTGGAATGGAACCTTAGCCTGGCTTCCGATTTTATTCCCTCAGGTCTGAAAGTGGAAAAATTATGCAAGCAGGGCCTGATTCTGTACTTGCTAAGGAAGGTGCAACTACAGCAATTACAATGAGTCCAGTGGAATTCTTCCAAATTGGCATTCACTACTGGGACTACAAATTTAGTCCATATATTTGTGGGGAAAACAACTGTGAACAAAAACATGGCACTTTAATCTTTTTCAATTATTCTCACTCATAAAACTCAGGAACCATATACTTTTCAATTAAAGTAATTTAGATTTCAAATTAGGATGAAGGAATCTCTTTCTTGACTCAGCTAGAACTGTAATTTTAGCTAATTGCAGAGTTTTCTTTCCAAATGTAACATCCTGAGTTCTCATCCCCATCAGAATGACATCCCAATTGTTAGTTGGACTTGCTTCAAAATATTTAGTATCTAATCAACCCATTAGAAGAAAGCTCCATATCTTCCTTTCCAATATTGTGAAAATGAGTGGGCCAGCAGAACAGACTATACAGCAGGAGTATGCCAAGTAACAAATCAGATATCCCTTTCCTTCTGGAGTTACAGTCACAATTGGCAGGGCAAGTTCACAGGTTGGCAGCATCCCCTTTTGCAGTCTCTGTCCCTTTATAATGCTGGAGATCTGTTTGCTGTTTCTTGAGTCACTTGGCTTTTTCAGCAGAGTCAATTAGGCTGCTATTGTACCCCCTTTAGGCTGCCTCTTCTGGAGGTTGTGGAGTCCTGGTCTGATGGGTTTCCTTCTTACAGAAACTCTTCCCAATCCTTGGTCTTTCTAGCTCTTCCCTGGACCAGAAGTGCAACAACTGCTCAGTACATGATTGATACAGTGTCAAAATTATGTTTTCCCTTTTGGTGTATAATTGTTCCTAATTTACCCCTAACACTTGGTTTGCTTTTCTGACTGATACCTCTTGCAAAAGCAGATGCTGGGCTCCTCTGTGGTTGCAGAGATCCAGTTTAAGGTTCACATCAACTGATTTTTAAATTTCTTTCTTGTGAGAAGACATTAATGTTTGCCTAAACAAACAAACAAACAAACCACCACACAAAACACCCAAACCACAATAACCTAAGGAAAGTCCATGTGCTCACTTCAGCTCAAAACAAAACAAAAATTACAATTTTCTTATCTGAGCATATGCAATAGTATGGATCCAAAAATCCCCAAACCCTTAACCTATTTCTCATTCTGAATAAAACTGATTTAAGCACATATACACAATATTGTCATCTGAGCAGCAGAAGTTGTTTAGTTATTTCCAAGCTGTCTTTAAAAAAAAAAAAAAAAAAAGTCATTATCAAGGATTAAAACTTGCCCCCTTTGAAACTGATGAAAAATTCTTACCAGCTTCACTGGATCAGGATTTTACTTCAGAGATAACCATCCCTATTTTAACTCAACATTACCAATGATACTCCAATACTAAAAACAGTAACTGAAATGTGTACTGTGCATTTTAAACAGAGCTCCCAAAGCACTAAATAATCTTCTAAAGTGATTCCATACAGGAATAGCTTTTCTTTCTTAGTACAATGCAAGGACAATTTGGGTAGCAGAAAGCAACTACCCAAGAGCAAATAGCCATGCTGGTATTCGCTAATTACTCTAATCACCAGTATTAGTAATTATGAATTTTGGCTGTATTTTCCCACAGAGCTGCTTTAATGCAGCCAGCTTAGCCATAACACAGCTAATTTTAAGCCCCAAGGTGCCACATGAGACACAGCAGTCCCACATTCCAAAATGCCCTGCTCTGCTGAGATCTGTCTCCTTGCGGAGGCTGCTGTGGCAGCGTATGCACCAAGCAAGTCCAAACAGGCTCTGCCAGCCCCACACTGTTACCTAAATCAGCATTCAGTGTCAAATTCAATTTTCACTATTACTGTGACATACAGAAAACACGGTGCTGGCCAAAACAAAGGATTTCTCTGTGGTTTTATCTCTTTTGCTATTTAATTATCGTTAAAATAGTTAAATCAGTGCAATTCCTGGATTCTTTTCTCAATTATATCATCAGCAAAGGGTCCAAAGAAGTGCAGTTGGCTCAGTAGAAGTTAAATTTTATAAAAACACAATTGTTCCTAAAGCTGCAACCAACCTGCAAGACTGCATCAATTTAAATACTGTTTTCTATGAGATTAATTAAACCCCTGCAAACACCCAAGGCAGATCTGCCCTAACACAGAAACACAGTTCCTGCTTCAGAGAGCTGTTAATAAAGTGCCATATGCAAGAGAGATGCAGGCTCCCTTGGCTGCACTTCACCATACAGCACAGCCCAATGGACTCAAGAGGCGCACAACTCTGGAGCCCAAAGGATTGATCTTAATACTCCCATTAGCTAGATTAAACATAGGCCTACACAGGCAATACCGGACTCACCTCTGCCTGAACCCCTGAGTTAGCCCACGTCTGCCATCAGCTTAAGTAACATTTCTGAGATGAGTTTGTTCTGGATAGCAAGTCTCTGATGTCAAATTTCATTAAACAAACCTATTGTTCAGCAACACAGACATTCTGAAGAATTAAAACAGCTAAACACAATAATATTGCTACAGGGATGTCTACTAGTATGTCCCTTATGGAAAAGGAAGGATTCTTCTACAAGGTTTTGGGCTTCTCTCATTGGTGAGACATTCATTTTACATTGTTACAGCTCTTCTTACAGCAAGCCGTACGCCAGCATAAAACTGGCACACTGCACTGGGTGAATCAGGCCCAATATTTAAAACATTAAAAATCAATTCTTACCAGCCACAAGGATGATTACTTTAAGTGGAAAAATGTGCATCTTGTAAAGGTCGTTTGCCACTTTTGCTCAGAATTCGTAACACAATTTCTGCTGAATAACATCCAAAATCTCTTGATAGTGGTTCATCCAAAAGTCAGCCCTCAGAATTGGCTCAGTTCTCAGCTGCATTTCAGGGTTTGGGATTTTTTTACAATAACTAATGCATCTTTCCCACTAAAGAGCAATTCTACAAGCTGACAATCCAAAGAACAAATACCCATTGTAATTAAAGTGATTAAAAGAGAGAACATGTCTGGATCTTCTGAAACACAGAACTCCTAAAAATCTGAAGAAATATCTCTTCTCTTCCTGTGAAGAATCATAGAGTCAATCACCAAAGGACTCCAGCCAAGAAGCCACTAACTCCAGGCAAAGCGCTCTGGTCCAAGCAACAGAAGACCGTGTCACCATGTCACAAGGAGCAGGAGCATGTGTTGCACAAACACCCTGCCCAGTGAACTGCAAACCCCCTGAGAGCTACAGCTGAACACTGTCCTACACAGATAGGCTGCCAGCAGATATAAGAACACAGCTTATTCTTCAGGTTATCACAGCAGCCTTTCAAGCCTCACTCTGGACTGTAATATCCTATTATACACATGACATGATGCTGCATTAAGACAAAAGGGCTGAAATCATTAGTGGCTTTGTTCCATAGTAAGGTAAGTGTACATAAATCACTGTCACTGTGGTCTCAGCCTCATTTTCTCTCCTTACCACACAGACATTGGCATTTTTCCCTGCACTGGCTGCAGATCTCATGCACCCAGGCAGCGCCCTGCTTGGCTGAGTCGTCCCAGCAGAAAAACTAATAAAGAGCATTAAGTTGGATTGTCTCCATGAACTGACTTGCTGCATCATAACATGAGCTCCTGTGCTAGCTAAAGGGTAAGGCCAGAACTGCAAGTGCCACTCGATACACAAAGAGGTAAACAGGAGTTGCACCCTTCCATCCTAAAAAGCAGCATCTCCCCAGGTATGGGAACCATGCAGCTTACATGTCCTATTAAATAATGTTACCTAGGGACCCCACAGTCCACAAGATAACCTTGCTTGCACAGGATCTAGTTATACAGCATTGTGTTCACAGGGATAATGATGACCAAAGAAGTTTCTGTGACTACACAACAGTTTTTCTCATTCTTAGTTTTATCAAAAAGGTAAATTTTAACCTAATGTCACATTTAGCATGTTTATTTTTTATTATTTTTCAGTTATGCTCAACTTTGCCTTCTATATTCTGTGTAGTTTTCATGCCAGAATTACAGGAAGCTTTCCCAAAGCCGACTTTCATGCACTTATTAAGTGGAGTTTCAGTTGACCTCAAGGCAGATACACATCAGATAAGAAACTCAGAACACAAAAGACGGAGGCAAAGCAGTTTGAACCAGAAATGCAGCTGATGTATCTGGACCTTATTAAAGCATTTGATACAGTGCGTCAGAAAACTGGACTTGAAAAATTATTTCAGATTTGCTTGGATCTAAGGACTTCCACGTGTTTTGAGAAATAATTGGAAGTTGTAGGGTTCTAAAAGTGGCAATAACATCGAGTGGAAAGGCGGTGCTTCTGCTAATGTGACATATACTTTGAACAATTAATTAATTCAATAGGAAGATTATATTAACTGGGAAACAGTAGCAAGGAAAGAAAAAGGGGCAAGACAAACCAAACTACCAGAAACATACATTTAAGAGTATCTGAGCAAATAAGATGAGATTTAGTGTAAAAAATGGAAGATACCAGAGTCAGATGGATGAAAATTGTCCAAATCCATCAGGGATGATACACAGTACTGGGAAAAGTCCCCTAGGTGACAGGGCAGATTAGCTCTAAGGTTGCACACTGGTGGGGGCTTTCAAAAAGGGGTGATTTTTGGCTCCACATGCCAAAGTAGCTGCGCACTGTGGGCAGTGACAGGAAGCGTCATTTTCTGTCTCCTTTTCGGAGACTGAGCCTAGATTTTTAACAGACTTTAAGTCATCTCCTAGGATAACCTGCAAAAAGGATCTGGCTCCCGGTACAGTGAATGTTCCCACACTTCTCTGTTTGACTTTATCCCATTATTTCGGTTTATCCTAAGCTGAAAAACTTTAAGAAAGCTCCCTCTTTTGCTAATTTTATTGTTCAAAAACTTGTGGACAATCTTCAGATCTGCCAACGAAATTTAGCAGTATGTACCCTCTCATCTTTCCAACAGGTCAGTCTTTCTAAACAGCACTTTCCCCATTTGGCTCTGCTCTTCAAGAATGCTCAGGGCTCAAGAACAAAGTCCTACCACACAGAAGAAGGATCCAGTACTGAGAAGAGGGAGCCTTCCCTAGCACTCGCAGTGAAGCATACCTGATAAGGCATGTCAGACAGCAGGAGGGAAGATATCTGAGCAGAGACAGCTCAGTCCAGAGATGACGCTCCTAAGATGCATCTTCAGCATCATGAGACAGTGTGCCTGAAGCATGCGCCTTTCCTGCCTAGAACCATTCTTACCTGCAAGTGCATTTTCAGAACTACACATAAATAACTACTTTCATGGCCTTTGCTGCTGCTGAAGATAATGGATTTACTCCAGACTTCCCTAATGTGACAGAGCACAACTGGATTTAATGAAATGCACGGGATTGTTTAACATACGACATTAGAAGCTATGAACACTTTCTTGTTTGGATTGCTTTTCATCAAACTGGACAAAAGCTCTCCAACTTGTAGCCATGTCAGTATATAAATAAAAACATCAGGGGCTACTTCTGCCTCTGTTTTCCAGAACAAAATACCTTTTATTTTCACTGAGCATAATTAAAGAAAATCACCGTGCACAAAAGGTTCTTCCCGAAAAGAAATACGTTAGCAATGCATTGAACGGATGTTAACCCGCCCTATTAAGCCGCGTTCGCTGCCCAGCCCATGTTTTGTAATCCCAACGCACAATGACACTGAGGAACCCTCATAAACTGTACAATCAATAGAACGATGACAACAGCGCAATTCAGGACTAAAAAGCTACCCGGGATCTCCCACCTACGAGCGCCGCGGTTGCACCGGCAGCGGCGCCGCTCACCCCTCCAGCTGCCCCGGGACGCGGGGGCCCGCTCCGGGAGAACGGCCCCGCACTGGCGGCGGCTCCCGGGGGCGGGCGGCGCCGATCCCGCCCCCCGCCCGCGACAGCCGCCAGCAGCCGCCAGCAGCACCCGGCAGCCGCCAGCGCGGCGGGCGGCGCAG
>WYDI02027896.1:0-26045 GCA_009867235.2 Psittacus erithacus
CACTGGAGCTGCTCTAAGGTCTCCCCTTGAGGAGCCTTCTCTTGTCCAGGCTGCCCCAGCCCAGCTCTCTCAGCCTGTCTTTATCTCTTGTAATGCTTACTACTCTTCCTCTTGTATAGTATCATTGGTTTTGTCTTTCTGCATTGTTTAGCTGTGTCATGAGACTATTTGGCTCCTGGTTATCAGGAGCTAAACAGATTTAGCTTGCTGTTTTGTCTTTGCTTGCTGCTGCTGGAGCAGTGACTTTAAAAGAGCAGTGACCTCAGGAGGATTGTGGTCTTTGCAGAGCTTCATCTCAGCAGTGTGGAAGCTGCTTTTTCCCAGTCCAGCCTCAAGCTTTGCTAGTGGCAACGCCAGATGGGCCAGAGGACAGAGCCACCACTGACCCGTTCCTGTGTTAAGCCACATCCTCAGGGCTGTGTTTATTTAGACTGTGCAAACAGCACCTTGAGCTAAAACCTCAAAGACGCTAGCTAGGTACACTCAGTGCTGTCCATAGAGGCAGCTGCAGCTGGATTTGGGTACCCTGAAGGCATCACACTGAGGGAGGCCAGGCAGGATTAAAACCATCCCCTCTCTCAGTTATGTGATCTCTGGGGAAAGCTGTGTCCCCATCCCAAAGGCTGGATTTGCCTTTTCCAGGCTTTCAGCCTGTAACATCCTTGCAAGCTCCTGTCCCTGGTGGTACCCTATGGGCTGGGAGCTCCTGCCTGCTCACAGCTCCACAGCCTAGGACAAAGTTCATGCAGGCTGCAGGAAAAATACTCAGCTTTTAGCTACTGATGCCTTGAACCGGGTTTGAACTGGAGCGGATCTATAAATAAAAGACCCTGCAATCCATTAGCAGTCCTCTCCAAGCCTTCCAGCCGAGCCGTATTTACAAGGTAGCTATTTAAATAAACTCAATATTTTATGGACACATACACTTACCCTTTCATGTCAACCATTTAGGATCATGCGAGCCTTTAAAAGCTTTCACAGGCTTGAATTGCCCGAGCTGATTATGCACAAATCTGATTTGGGTGCTGGCTCTTATTCCTGTTGTTATCCTACTGTATTTCAGCCACCCGTTCGGTCTCTTTCAGATCATGGAAACCAGATTAAATGGCCTTTGCCAAGGGCACCTAAGAAAACCAGTCTTGCTGAAGCTATTGGCCATCTCAGTCTGAAACTGATTGCCAATAATAATCAATCTTTTCAGCTGAACTCCTTTTGCAAAAGTCGTGCTTTCACTTCACCAGCTATCAACGTATATCCCCGGCACTTTATTCCCTTCCTGCTCTGTTTTATGTATGTTTTTCCACACTGAAAATAACATCTGCTTCTGTACGCACAGCAGTAATTATGTTTTATAACACAGGAACATGCAGGTCTAGCTGTATTTCAATAAAAGAGACAATTAGAAGTTAATTTACACTTGGCAAGCACAGAGACAGAGCAGGACTATGCAAATCAGGTACTGAATCTCAGGGTGTCAAGAAGTGAGCGTTTAATGGCAGAGGTTTTTTTAATGGAAGAAAAATGGTATGTATTCCTTAGGTATGTATTCCTTAGGTATGTACCTGCTGCCAGAATGTGGGGGAAAAGTGCTGTGTAATCATTTTCCCCCACCATGAACAAAAGACTCTGTATTCTTTCATTTCCTTTTCACTCCTGTTTAAAGCTGCCATAATCCCCCCCCCACATTCCCATTAGGTTTATTTCTGAGTAGCACTTTTCTCTCCCTTTATTTAGCAGGACTAACTGGCGCCTCCCTTGTGCTCCTGTTTCGGGGGGCTGCAGACAGGATGTGCTGGCTGGGACTGGTGCTGAGCTCCCAGACAGGAGGATGGGAGAGCTGCAGCTCTAGTTTCCCCATACAACAGCACTATACAAAGTCGTCTTCTAAAAGACCTTACATAAAGAAGCAGTAAAGGGTATAAACTTTTCTCTTTTTATTCCCCATAAACCTATAGAGGTTTCAAAGTCTTTGGGAAAATGTCCAAAAAAAGAAATGAAGTGTTTAATAGTACTATTTTTGTCCTGGACTCTCTGGATTCCTCATGTCTTCCTCCCCTCTCTTTCTTCCCCTGATTTGCCCTTTGGGATTAATAAACCTATTCAAGTGTAGATTCGGAACCAGAAAGGTTGTTTCTCTTTTCTGCTCAAGTATATTCTCCTCCTGGCCAAGCTGTGGCCTGACCTTGATTCCCAGGGAATTCAAGGGAGCAATGAGGGAGATACTGTCCACCACAAACCAGGATGGGCCTTCTGGAGGTGGGTGCATCACCCCGGTGCAGAAATGGCCCGTGGAGTTTGCGTTGTCTGAAAGCAGCAAGAAGAAATGGTCACAGCAATCACTCCTTATGCCGCTTGTCAGTGAGCTTCGTCACAGAGATAAGTGACCACGTTCATAAACTTCACCAGATTCAAAGGGGGACCCATATAAACTTCTATCAAGGGTGTCTTTAGTTTTTCCTCAGCCAATTCAAGGTTCGAATGCATCGTGAAGTTTCTCCAGCCTTCCTACTAGACAATAGCCTGGCGCAGCTTGTGTGAGCAGCAGTGTAGCACAGGGAGCGTGGCATCTCCAGCATGCTTGGATGCTTGTGCTCCTCTGTTTTGGTGCTGACCCTCAGTTTTGTCTTCTGCTATCAGGCAGCGGCAGCTCAGCAGTCCTGCACTATTCTTCCTACAGGCAGATGTAACTCAGTCTGAACTGCTGGTAGAAAACACTGCAGGAGGTGAGGCAGTAAGCATATATGTGAGCGCAAGGCTGAGACCAGGCTCCTCTGGTTCTCTTTGTCTCTCTCTCCTGCAGAACTAACATATCTTTCCACGTGGGCCTCCTAACAGCCCTACCATAGCTGATGGAGAAAGATCATTCCTTCCTTCCTTTCTTCTTGTCTGGGACAAGTTGTTGTTTTGCTGCTTCACCGGTTTTTACATTTCAGCATGTTTTCTCCCTTATGCTGATACATTGCCCATTAAACTTCTTTTCTCGGAGTACTCATTGAAAATATTAACATCTACAATACGATTTATGATAAACTTACAGAATCAGTGAAGGTTTTTGTGGTTATCCCATGATCATGTTTTAGAGAAAGAACAGATCCGCAGTTGGATACTGAAAGTTGCCCTGTCCGCTTTGCATTTGGGTGAATCAAGTCTGGGGCTCTGCCATGGAAAAGACCAGGATTGGAAGGTCCCATTCCCATTTGCAAGTGGTGTGTGTTATCACCTAGTTTGGTGGGATAGCAATGAGGTTTCTGCAGAGACAGACCAGCCTGGGCTGTTACCGGCTCCTGTTTGGTTTATGCGTTGTTTGAGTTGTCTAGCAAGTTTCCACCAGCAAAAGCAGCTCAGTCACAAGATGCTGTGGAATAAGTGGCAATGGCTGGAAGGAATCCTCTCCCCTGCTTTTTAGGGTCTTATTATGGTGAGAAAACAAAACAAGTTTATATGCAGATCCAGGCCAAGGTAGCTGGAGCATCATGATGCACAAATCACTGCGGTATAATAAACACAGAAGCCTGAGTGAGTTTGTTTTCATGACAGAACTCCTTTATAACATAGTCCTTGGAGGCATTACTAACCCAGTGCCAGAGAGACAGAGTGTCACAGTCCAGGAAGAGAACATCCCTCTTGTTTAAATGAATCTAAATGGTTTCTGAGTATTTTCCTTTCCTGAGGTCCCTCTTGCCTAAGTGCCTAGTTTATGGCTGTGCTTCTTCACAGGCTCTGCCAGCAAACACGTCAGCAACCCGAGCCCTCAGGACAAGTTATAGGTTTACAGCTGTTGATGTTAGCTCACGTGTGAGAGGTCTGCATATCTGGAGCTGGAGGCCCCAGCTTCTGCTTCCCCCCAGACCAGCGTGGGAGCAGCATAAGGATGCATTATGCTACACGCAGCTTGGAGCCATCCTGCAGGGACGGCTGCAGATTTCACCTGCCAAGAGTCCCAAAGTCCTTTATGTGTTGTGCTGATGAGCAATAAATGAGGCAATTATGGTAATATCAGTTATTGCAGCTGGGAAGATAATAGGGATCCACTGCATTTTTGGAAGATGTTAATAATGAACTGATACAAACAAGGTGAAGATGATCCATCCAAGCTGTGATCATGGATGTGCCTTATGGGATCTGCTTGTCTTGGGGTCATCTGTAAGCTTAAAAGATGAAAATTGCCCCTGAGGGGCTGCAGAGACTGTTATTATGTTTTGTGTTGGGGGTCATTTGTGGTAAGGCCAGTCCTCGAAGAGAGAACAAGATGGTTCTTGAGGTCTCTTCAGCATGGTGTTCTACCATTCCGTTAGATTGCCATGCAGACTTTCAAGCTCTGAAGCTGTTATATGAGGGCACAAAATCAGAACATCCCTGGTCTGCCGGATGAGATGGACTGATACAGGATCATCCGCAGACAAATCTTCCCCCTACTTAGTAGGCTATTTTTCCCTTCCAATCTTGTTCTTGGTCCAGCAGTTTTTGGTGGTTCCTGGTTTCCACCAGCTCCACACATTCACTTCCCTCTGTGATTCCAGAAGAAATCTGATTTTCTCATGCCTTTATGGCTTAGGTGGGTATTTGGTGCTGGGAGCCTGCCAGCCTGCTTCTCCTTCATCCTTGGTCCCTCGTACCCAAGAGTGCTTGGCTGCTGCCTTCTCCCCTTCCCAGGGCAGCGGTAGGGGAAGTGGCATCGGTTCCTTTCTTATTGTCAGCCACGGGTTCTTCAACAAAACACACCCTGCAGACAAGCCATAAACCAGATACCCTCCCCAGCGGGGGATGATTTCAATCCGTGTGTGTGCTGCCTGGTGGCTGTTAATATTCTGTCCATGTTACTATTTGAGAGTCAGTCTTTTTATTTGTGAGGGAGAGAAAAGAAAGGAAATTCAGCGACAGCTCTTTCACAATATGAAGTAAGGATCTCAGTGGCTTGGGGGGTTTTTTTGCCCCCTTCTAAACTTCATATCTTTTAAGGACTTTTCAAAATAAATGCTTACAAATTGCAGCACCTTCTGTCAGGTTTTGAGGTGGGGAAAACCCAGCTGATTTGGAGTTTGCAGCTTGCTTTTGTTGTAAGTTACGCTATATTTGACATAGATTTCAAAGCCTTGCTGTAGCATTACAGCTTTTAGAGATGTCAAATGTATTTGTAGCTGAGCATACTTTCTAAATTTGAAGTTTTAGCCTTTGCCCTTTTTGGACTAGGCTAGAAAGCAAGGCAATCGTTCCTTCGGTCTATCCTTTAGCAGATGTAAGGGTATATAAGCTATTATGGATTAACAGTACTTGTACTTCACATTCTGCTTAAAGCTAATTTGGGATAGATTAAGACTTAAGCCTTCTGATTAAAGCTTAATGACATGTGAGAAATTACAGCGTTAGGAGAAATGGGAATGAGCCTCTCGTCTTTGTGAATGCAGATGATCTAGAGTATGCTTTATAAAATATTTCCATTACGCTACTTTGACTGATGGATTTTCCAGCATTTTTATTCAGAGATAATTTTCTAGTCTGGCACTGTGATTACCTGGATAGTTAAGTGTTTGGCAGAGAAATAAAGGGATTTTAGTTTCAGAGTAAAAACATCATCCTTAAGTAATGCAGATAATTTTGGCCAAACTTGTTCCAAATTGCCTCAGGAGCTGAAACTTCCTCTTTGAATGTTGTTAGGAAACTAATTAAATCTCAAAGATGAAGGTAGAGGTATAAAATATGCATGAAAATCCTGTTGCGAGCCAACAAGGGTTGCACATTGTATCACCATTCTAGTCCATTATTGTCCCAGGGAGCATTTTCACTCAAATTATCTTCATTTCACTGAAAACCCAAACAAAATGGTTTGGTGTTTGTGTAGTATTTCAGAATGTACCTATCTGAATGCCACAAAGCCCAAATAATTCTTTCCCCTCATTTTTGAGCAAGCTGCTCTAGTGGAAGGTGTCCCTGCTCATGACAGGGGGTTGGAACTGGATGAGCTTTAAAGTCCCTTCCAACCCAAACCATTCCAGGATCCTATGATCTGATTTTTGGAGTGGAGAGCACAGTGGTGCACAATGGGGGCTGCTAGTTTCATTTTCTGTGTAAATGCAATTGTCAAGCTTTGCTTCCTCTGACAGGCAGTCTGTGTTGGATGGGACACAACAAAGACTCCTTGAGTGTTTCTTAAACACAGACGTCTCCTTCTTCTGTGTTCAAAGCAAGATCTGATTGCCTGAGATAACATCAGCTCAATGATCGGGGTTCCTTCTATAGGGACTTTGGGATCAAAGCCACTGGTGCTTTCCAGCTGCTTTGCACTGTGCTGGTAATGCAAAGCAGCCATAAACTTGGCTTAACACAGAGACATTAGGTTCGTAGGCTGCTTTGTATCACTGATATGCCTGGCCAGAGCATACCAGTGGATCTGGTGCTATGGAGCACTGGGAGAGCTCTTTTTATCACTACCTTTCTGTTTCCAGACGAAGCGCCACCAAAACCCTGTAAAGGTTGTTATTACCCTAAGCAGGACCTGCGTCAAGTCTCAGCAAAGGGGCCTGAGCATCCTTGTGAAGGCAGATCGGGATGATTTTGTGCCTTCTGAGCTTTCTGAAACACCACCCACGATACGAGGTAGCGGCCTAAAGAGGTGGAAGCCCCGTGATAGGAGTCAAGCAGTGAAAACTCACTTAAATTTAGCCACGAGCACTGCCCTTAAAGTGTGACTCCAGTCACAACTCACATCAGCTCAGGGGTGCATGTGAATTGCGTATTGGATGTTAATTCTGGAGGCATTAAGAGCATTTAGGTGGTCAGCATCCACTTAAAAATCATCAATTGCAATGATACTGGATGCATTTTTCCCTGAGTAAATTGTAAATTTGAGGCGATTTATTTTCTCCCCCAATAGATAACATATGAGAAAATCGGGCATCTTGCGTTTCTCAAGGAGCTGCAAGTGGAAATTCGTTGCGTTTCATTTCAGAAGATTTATGGCACAAGCAAAATCGCTTCCAGTGAAAAATAAATCAATTCTTTTCAGGTCTCTGCTGAGGGCTTGGAAAAACTTCTGATTATATCAATGAGATAGGGAAGGAGGAAACTACATATGTGGGGTTTGGAGCAGTATTTTATCTGAGTTTAGCACTCTTATATCTGTGAGACTGGGACTCTAACGCACCAGCCTGTTGAGCATTTGCAACAGCACAAGTTTGTACAAGTCTCCAGAAGACAGTTGCATGATTTTATGTGTTGAGTTTTCCTTGTAGAAAGCGGCTTTCCTGTCCGAGGAAGAGGTTTTTGTTCCAGAAGGTTTAAGTAAATGCAGTCATGTTTTCAGAATTCATTACTTCTCAGGGAAAACACTTTATTAGGACTTTTATTCAGTTACAAATGTTGAATAGGAATTCTGGAGGAGTTGTGTTTGTTTTCTGAAGCGTGCTTAATTTCAGCTTAACCATTGGCCGTGACTTCTTCATTACCATTCCCAGTGATGGGCTTGCATACATTAACATTCATTCCTACATCCCCAAGATCTTCAGGAAAAATGAATGTTGCATTAAATACCCCATTTTCTGCAAGGAGAAAAAGTTACGGCCTATTAAGGATGCAAGATCCCAGTTCCCAGTGATGTCAAAGAGCTGAGAAAATGGGAAAATGCTGTGTATCTCACATACTCCCTCATGGAACTTGCCATCGCTCACTTTTGTTTCTTTCAGTGAATAACTTGAAAGCAACTTAAGTTTTCCTAATTCGATTTGTAGTCAGCTAATTACTTCTGCAGAAGAATAGCTGATGAATGGAAAGGGGGAGGGTTTGAAGTCCCTTGTGGGAAAGTTCAAGTATTACTGATGAACTCAGAAGCGTGGATGCTGCAGCTGGGGATGATCAAATTATAATCAGGGCCAAACCAGCACACGTGTATGCAGATCACGCAGCACCTCAGCAAGAGGTTTTAGGGACTTTCAAGCAAGTGTGTGCATGGGTAAAGTACCTGCTGATGCCCATGCCCCATGTGGAGGGTTGAGGTTAAAGGGTAGGAGAATGGGGCTCTGGGCTTTTCCTGTATAAAACTGGCAGTTCCTAGGTGTGAATCAGCATTACTTCTATGAATTTTAATGATACTCCTGACCTGCCCCTGCTAGATGTGCCTCAGCACTGGATGCAGAACTAAACCTTGGCTTGTCTGCAGAGGGGGCTAAGGAGGGAAGTCATGAATCATCTGAAAACAGGGGACTTTTGATTCAACAGATCCCTGTGTGACTAGAGGCACAGAATTTCATGGTCTCCTCCAATGCCTGAACCCAAAGCCTCAGCTCTTTGCAGCATCAGCATCATCTCACTCATGGGGGTGAGGCCACCCTGATGTACCTAGCAGGAGATGTGCTCTTCCTTCTCATTTTTGACTTGGAAATCATTCATTTTTGGCATAAATGAGACTTTCTGCCTCCAAGTTCATCTGATCTTTGCTAACGACAGTTAGAGAATATTTAAATACAGGAAAAAAAGCTAACTTCTTGGTAGGCTCACTGTGACTATGGTCAATATGACTGGGATAGGGAGCTAGGAACAGGACAGCCATGTTTTTTCCACTTTTGCAATTGATTCTATCTCTCAGCAAGCTGTCAGCGTCTTATTTTCTTGAATTGTAAGATATGAGTCTGCTACTTTGCAGTTTGCTTTGAGTTATAGGAGGGAAAAGTGTGATTTCTGTTTAAAGCTGCATGGGGAAGCAGTCACACACATCAGCAAAGAGATGCACCTCCTGTGTTAAGTCATTTGTATGCACGTAAAGCTATACCAAAACCAATGAGGAGAGCTGAGGAGATGGATCTGCTTCAGAATTACATTATTCACATGCAGGCTTCACAAGGTGTTTAATTCTTTTTCTTGGCTTGCTTATTCTTTAACCTGGGATTACTGTACCATAAATAGGCTGAGTCAAATAACCTCCTATGCAGGGGATGAAATTCTATTAACAAATAAGCCAGAAAGGGTAGAAGAGAGCTTCAGCCTGCAGAGTCACCCTGTACAGTATGTACGTTTCTAAGAGCATGCCTGCTTGAACAAGCTGGGGGCTTTAGAAAGGCTGAAAAAGAGAGAGAAATAGCAAAAGTTGGGTAAGATCCAACTCCTTGTGATGAGTGAGGAGAATTAAGGTGAGGGATAGCATAAGCTGGCATTGCCCAAGGAAGGGTATGGCTAGACACAACGTGTTGTGCAAAGAATTGTTAAGGAGTGGCAGAGAGAACTATTTAGCACAAAAACCACTGAAGTGAGCACGAGCAAGAGAGCTGCTTTTCCAGACACATTCAGAACATCATTCAGTGTGGTGAGAGTTATGGAAAGCTTGTGTATAAGGAGAATGGAAGGAGAAAAATAGTTTAATCTGATACCAACTGAGCAAGAGAAAATGCTTAACCCCCTGTAAACTGCTCTCAATCTATTCCTATACCTGATGGCATAGCTGCATAGCAGGGTGAACTTGGCTCCTGGAGAAGGTAGGACACATGTAAAAGTAAGAAAAGCAGCTGAATATAAGAAATGCTCTTGATAGGCAAGAGAAAGCCTTGTTTTGTAGCTGAAAGGAGGAAAAAGACATGGTTTCCTGCCTGGCTCAGTTGAGTTACAGAGCAGCCTGTGGTCTGTGAAGCTGCTGTGATTTCCAAGATCATCTCCTCTACCCGGCCTCCTCTTGTGCGATGCAGCAGAAAGCTGTCAATCTATCTTAGCTTTACCCAAGTGAAGAGACCAGGAAATATATTCTTGAATTAAAAGTTCTTCTGTTTGAAGTCAGCAGTTTTCCTGAGTCTTAAAAGACACCTGCAGGACCAGCAGGGCAAGGCCTGGGTGCATTTGGAAGCTGAAGGCATTAAAATGCATCCTCTTAAGCTTCTGGCTCAGCCTTGCAGATGCAAGCTGTTGCTAGGCTGAGGCTCATGCGCTGGTTCCAAAGGTTCTTGCCTTATTTACGCTTTCTTATTGCTGCTCTGAAAAGATGAAGAATGGTTTTGTTCTCCAAGATAAAACACAACACGTCTGCAACGCACCAGACGAGACAGCGACCATCTGGCTCTCTTCAACACCTCAGGCTTTTCTGAAGGGGAATTGTAGTCTGCAAAGCAGGTCTGCAAGGTGTTAAGGCCAGTAGATTTTGCTCTGCACACACATAAGAATAAGATGGGTGGAGTGAAAAAGTATAATCCCTTTTTAAATTGCTTTTCTGGACATAATTGTAATCACTGCACTAAGTAGTGTTCACAGATGCAGAACTTCTGTGACTTCTGTTATTGCCTCTGTCTCATGTTTGGCTTTTGATTTAGCAATCGCACAAAGAGATGGGTTTGTTGGCTGTGTTGGTCCAGGGCCTCTGTAGCATGCCAGCACACATGGCATGAGTCTGAGCCATGCTGGCTCCCTACAAAACCCCTAGGCAAAGTCCTGATCCTGGTCTGGCTCCTCTTGGTCATGGTGTTAAAGATGCCCTCCATCATGAGGACATTTATCTGCTAGGAAAGGATAGGCATAACAAAACTACTTTACTTGGACTGGGAGCCACCTGCGCCACTGTGAAGTCAACTGAAGGCATAGTATTGGCATTGCTGAGTTCAACATGATCAACAATTTCATCAACAATCAGCTTGAAAAGTCAGTCTGTGCTAGAGTTTCTTCAACAAGGCACAAGCTGAAGCCTAATGCATGCTAATTTCTAGGTGTTGCTGTAGTATCTGCTGTACACATCTGCTTATGACAAAGAGTTCTAGTCCCATAGACAAGCAAAATAACTTGTCAGCTCTGCTTTCCTCTGGGACAGTCTTTATTTAAGAGATGTCATTTTTCTGTCATTAAAGTTCCACAGAGAGTTTGCAAGCTGCATGCTCCAAATGTGCAAGAATAGCAGGGAGCACATCCTGCTCAGGATGGCACAGGGCTCCCACTGATGTCCTGGTAGGAGAGTCATTGCAGCCAGCTGTGGAAGGAAGCATGGAAGGAGCATGCAAGGCTGCAGAGAACATTTGAGCACCTGGAGATCCTGAGAAGCCATCAAAGAAAAGAGACAAACACCAGTGGTCCCTATGCAATGTTTAGCTTGACAGAACAGGAACATCAAAGCAGTTTTCTCCATCTGTTACGCCATATGAAAGTACACTGCAGTGCTTGAGGCTAGTCACCTATGAGGAGGGGCGTCTAGAGTAAGGGCCCATTATATGATAACTGGCTTGACTGGTGCTAGGCATGCTTCTCCAGCAACCCCGGAGAGCCAGCGGTGATTACACAGCATTGTTGGCTTTAAAAACAGGATCCTCTTCCACAATGAATGGAGTGGATTAATCCTCCCTTGCCGCAGGGACAGCATCTTAAAACAAATAGCCATAATGAAGGCTGCTGTAACCGGCAGCATGACCAAGAAGAGGGTTTCAGCTTGCAATTGCATTTTGTGTGCTAACCACTTCTGGATAGGGAATCCTAGTCCTTGCTCTGATCTCTACAGATCTTTTCCTTGTACTCTATTTCAGCAGGTCCCATCTTCAAACCTGCTGCACACATGCCTGTGGGCACACTGGACTTGCCTACCTGCTCCTGCTGGTGCTTGTCTGGTTGGAATCCAGCCTTCCCTCTTTTTTCTGGGGTACAGGAAAGGAAAGACAAGGCTGGAATGACTCACAAAGAAGACAAAAGGATTGTGCATGTTTTTCATGCTCACTTTGCATGGCAGCCTCTCACATCCTCCAGCTGTCCCAAATGCAAGCATCCCACAGAAAGGAGTGAGAGTCTCTGCAAGCCAGACAAGCCAAAGGCATGTTGTCTCGCTAAATAACAAGGAATCAGGATTTTTGTCATTTTTTTATACATCTGAACAAGAAATGCTCTAAGCAGGACCTAAAATCTGTCCTTTTTAAAGACAGCATGCAACAAGCCTTCAACATTTAAATTCTGTCTAAACCGTAGAGAAGCTGCAGTGTGACTTAGGTATAAGTCCACAACCAATAAGTTAGAGGTATTAAAATCAGGCAGAATAGAAAGGCTTCCAGCTTTACTTAACTGAACTGGATTTATCTGAAGAGGAAGGCTTTCCATCTCAGTTGAGAAATAAGATCATATAATAAGCCACCACTGGAATGTGGAAGGTATCACAAAATTAGCCTTCCATCTTTAAATCAGTGTAGGCTCCCTTTCAAGCAGGGGAAGAAACTTCTCAATCACTGACTCCTCACCCACGCAAGTGCTGGGAGCCATCCAAATCATATTGCTTAAGGCAGTCCCAACGACATAAATCATCAGCAGCTCCTAGCCTGATTCTTGAAGTTATGGTATCAAGCACTGAAGTAGCAATGGCGAAGCTGAATCAGCAACAGGGTCTCTTTCCCTTTCACAAATGAATTACAAGAGTTGTTAATTCTGCAGTAGCAAACATTCCCCAGATAATCAAATGGACCTACAAACAGTTTTGCAGCATCTTAAACCAAAATGCCAAAAGCTTTTGGGATTTGATCTATGAAGATACCCAGCAGCTTTCACCTCCTCGGATCACTTCCCCACCTTATGCATAGGGCACTAATTCTGGCAAAAAGATGCTGATAAAAAAATGTCAGCACAAAATCTGTAGCTTTGCAATATAGAATTTGGAAAAACCTCTGGTAGAGTGGGGGAAGGAGGGATCTATCTGAAGCTGAGCAAAACTCCCAACCTCAGCCAAAGGTTTTCATCCTCTTTGTGCTGCTTCTTGTGCGTACGAAGTACCCTCATCAGGCATGTGCTTAATATTTAATGTATGCCCAAGAGCAGATTGAGCTGTGTAGGTTCCCCCTGGCCATACCCTGTGTTGTGGTGTGTGTGAGAGCCCACTGAGCTCTGCTTTGTGCCCCCTGACAGAGGTCACTACCCTCAACAGCAATAAAACTCCCCAGGCTGTCTTGAACCACCAATAGGTGAGAAAAAGCCGCATTTTAAGGCTACACTCAGCGCTGGTTTGCCTCACCCCTGTCAAGAGGCTGGGTGTTTGCTGCCTACACAAGAGCAGACTTGAGGCCGAATTCACCACTTGTCTGTACAGCTTGCTCACCCACGCACAGATACTTCTGATCAAAAAGCCAGGTTTGTTGCTTATTAATGTTAAATCAAATCACTTACTGCTTTGCTTGTTTGGAAACGAAGCTCAGCTGATTTCAAGCCCAGCAGAAATGTGTTAATGTTTTAGCAAAAATGCTCATTGTTCTTTTCTTTGTTCTGAAAATATTTCCTTTTTTTTTAGAAGAAAGGCTGCATTGTTATTGGAAGCAAACAACACAAATGTTTACAAATGGTTGAAGTCCATATGCAGTTTTGGCTTGGACAGAGCATTCTCATTCCATCCATCAAGCAAAACCCATTACTCTTCCACTGCTCTTTTTTAATGGCAGTAGAATCAAATCGGCAGAATCCAGCCTGATAATGATGAAATAATACACAGAGTAAAATTAGATCCTCATATACATACATATAACAGTACTTGACTCCATCAGCACCTTGATGTTTACATATAAATGAGAATACAGTGATTTAATATTCGCTGATGTATGAGGGCAAATAGAGAAATACTTCAAATGTGGTCGAGATATTTAACTCGCAAGAGCAGTGCATTTAGGGAGCAAGGTCAATAGCTCTATTGCTGCCAGCCCTCTCCAGTGCAAACGGGGCAGCTATGGCTTTTTGCGAGTGAGGAAATCTCGCTTTTGGCAAAACAACAGCATGGCAAGTGAGCGCCGGGTAGCAATCACCCACAGCACTGCAGTATTCGTCTGCCCATCAGTGTGCTTGTGGAGTTAGTCCAAGCTGAGCAATAAGGCGGTGCTTGTCAAAAGGGGCCAGCTGATGCAAGGTGAAAATTAGTGCCAGGTTTCCCAGTGAATCTGCAAGTTCCCACTCCAATAACTGCCTGAATTTTGACCTAAACATCACCCCCTCCAATGTCTGGGTGCATACTGGGTTTAGAGGACACAGTTTATCCCCAGTGGGGTTGATGTGCTGCTACTGGATGATGTACATTCAGTTGCTGTTGGACTTGTTAGATGATGCACATTCAGTTGCTGTTGGACTTGTTAGATGATGCACATTCAGTTGCTGTTGGACTTGTTAGATGATGCACATTCATCTGTGACTGGACTGACATGACTTAAACCTCAAACTCAGCCTTAAACCTTAAAAATCAGCTTTTGCAGTGGGTTAGTGGCCCTGGAGGAAGAAGTAGGAGAGCAGTGATGAGAGTGGAAACTCTTCCGTCTCTCTTGTTGGCTGAACTATTCAATGAGAGGCTCTGTTACCTTTTACATGTTTCCAATATTCCACTGCAGGCTGAGGCATTATTTTTAATGTCTGAGGTAAACATAGTGGAAGGAAAAAGAGAAATGTTGCCAATGTTTGCTTAGCCTTACTGATATCCTGCAACTGCCGCACAGGGATTTGCATTATGTGCTAAAACGCGATGAGAATGATGGTTCAAGATCAACCCAGAGTGTGGGTGGATCCTGCCCCAAGACATACTTTTTCCTAACTGGAATTAGTATTTACTTAACTGGAGAGTCTACTTGCGCTGCTTGTACATTATGTGCACTGAGGATCAGGTTAAAGTAAACGTTAAGAGGACTAAAGGCATACCCAGGCAATCAGTTTAGTAACAATGACATTTCTGGGGCAGCTTTGGAGCCGATCACATCAGAGCAGCAATTAACTCCTATTTATGATAAAGTTAAGTATCTGTTGTGTGGGAAAGACATAGGAGAGTTATGACTGACAGCCTTCCATTATCACAAATGCAAAAGAATCTGTAGAGTTGTCAAGCATGAGATACCCAGCATGCTGGATTTGTCAAGCAGACGTCATCAAATGCCACTGGTGTCTGTTCAGATAGCTGGGATTGTGATTTACAGCTGGGGAGGGTTTTCACCATGCAGAAGCATTGGAGCTCTTCTTCAGCCTAGAAGATGAGCTGGCATGAAAGGTGGTTGTTGGGCCCATGCCTGGACGTACCATAAGATTTCACCAGCCTGGTGAGCTCTGGTCAGCAGCCCATACAAGACAAAGGATGGAGTAGCACAGGTAACAGCTAAGCTTTCTGCTGGAAAGGATTTGAGTTCACCAAATTGAAACTCACTTTAAAAACGTGATTCACACTATGAATTTCTCAGTGATGTTTTAATCACTTCAGGATGGCCAGAGAGCAGAAAACAAGCTGCAAAATTCCCATCCTCTTATCACATCTGCGATGAGTTAATGCCATGTGGTATATTCATAATGCATTCACTCTCAGTTTATTTCTACTGAGGTCAACCCACGATACAGCAGCTTGTTTTTGAAGATGAATTTGAATCATCTTAAATATGTGCTGAGGAGCAAAACCCCACCTACATGGGTGAGCTTTGCAGCTGCACAGCAATGTAAGGACAGTACCTATAGCATGATGTCCCTAATGGAATTAGGGAGCTTCAGCTCTCAGTCATTCAACACTGGTTGCTGTCCCTTCTAGGGTCAGGAAAAAAGCCCACATGACTTTGTTTTTGGGTGCAAAATGAGCAAATATTGCACTATGCACCTTATTTTTGCACTTGATGTCCATGGAGAAGAGCGATGGGAAAGTGGGAACCCGCCCTGATAAGGAATTGTTCAGGCATGACTGTGATTGCTTTAAAAGCTGTGCAAAGTTGCTCTATCCTTCTCAGGTAGTTCCCATGAGGATAATTGCCGCAATATCTTTCTCTAATCTTGTGTCAGGGGGAAGTTTGGTCACTAATGACCTCAAATTCTTAGGTTCTTTAAAGACTTGAAGCAAATATATTTAAAATAAAGTGTTCTTCTGTTTCCATTCTCTGTAGAACAGCGCAATTTCCCTGAGTTGGAAAGCAACACTGAAAACTGCTGATGGACATGGGAAATCTGGGAAATAGTTTGTCATAAATATCACATGGAAATGAAAAAACCCCTCTTGGATATCTATGCTAAAGCATTTACATGGGAGGAGTACGTAAACTGAATGAAGTGATATTTTCTGCCATCCCAGGACTGATGAACTAGGACAGCCCGGTGCAGCACAAAGCCGTATCCCCCCACTAGCAACTGAGAAAGGCAGGCTAAAAATAAATGGTGTGCAGATAAATACAGAGATGTTAAGTGCACGAGGCTGTTCCTGGGTTTTTGTAGCTGTTGATTGCAACAGTGGAAATCCCAATGCGAAGGGAATGTCTTAGCACCGTGCTGTCTCAGCCCAAGAACTGAAATTACCAAGTATTTTTAGAAGGTATTTTGCACCACATGTAGCCCATTAGAAGTTAAGCATCTGAAATGCACCAGGAGTGACAGTTAAAGGAACAAGACTTGAGCCTATTCGTAGAGGGGTAAGTAACCAGGTTTGCTACAAGGATCCACCTCATTTTGGGGGAATGTAGAGGGTGGACACAGCTACCCTGGTTGAAGTTTGGGCTGTGAGGATGGCTGTAGTACTGGGGAGCTGCAGAGCTGTGCGTTATGCAGCCCTAGACACAGGGTAAAAGTTAAAGCCTTTATCACAGTGCACTGCTCTGGACATCCCATTTTCAAACTGGGTTGTAGCAATTTTAGAGTCCTGAAAATCATAAAATCATAGAATAGTTTGGTTTGGAAGAGACCTTCAAAGGTCATTTAGTCCAAATGTTGATAGCGAATGGGTTTTGTCACCTTTCTGGAGCCATATGCTCTATTTACCATGAAGCATTCTGCAAGGGGCTTGGAAAAAACTATCAAAGCTATAGAACTGACCTTCAAAGCGTTCCTGTGTGTCAGCATTAACATCTTGAACTCAACCAGAATTGGATCTTTTAAGGCAGCCAACATGTCCAGGGAGCAGAGAGCAAGGGACTGTGCAGCTGGTCAAAACCAGTTTGATAGCTCCACGTGTAGCTGGGGTGTATGTACATAAATCTGTGTTAAACTTCCATTTAGAAAGTGTGGCTGAAATGTCTCCCCAGAGTGCCTCTTTTGACCTCTAATCCCATAGACTTTTCATCTTTTCATACTTGAAGTGGGAAGCTCTCCTGGTTTAGTGCTCAGTGGGGATAGAGCTGTGAATGGGGAAGAGGATGAGGCGTCTGGGCATAACCCCTTCCCTGGCCACTTTTCTTGTCCTCTTCTAATTCACAACCTCGCTCGTCATTTAGAGGCTAATGCTCAAATTCACCGCCATTTTCTAATGAATTATGTACACAGGCCATTATAAAAATAAGATTGTGGGATAACAACTGTTGAATTTCAACTCACCTAGACAAAGCCTATCAGCTTGCTGAGATCCTACCATAGACCGCAGGGGCAGGAAACAGTCACACGAGGCATTATGAATTAAACCCAGCAATTCTTTAGGAAATACTCTATAAGAAGGAGCCATTTGGGTACTAGAGGGGCAAGAAAACCCCCAATTACTTCCACCATTTCACAAAGATTTTCTGCTTGCTACCAGAGCTGCAAGAATTTTCAAGCAGGTTGCCATGGTTTACACTCACAACTCCAAATGATGAAGACATATTATTAGTCTGAAGATTTCAACTGAAAGCTGGTTCCTCCCGGGCCCAGAAGGTTATGGAGAGAGAACCAGAGAGCTCTGAGCATTGGGAAGGCCATGGGGGAATACTGAAAATATTTGTTTTCCTGCACACGTAATTACTGCTTTCAGAGTTACCATTAAAGAAAGCAGTTTCAGACTGGAGGGTTTAAATAGGATGTGGAACCGTAACGCTAGGTAATGTTGGTTAATTGCAGAGCTGTAACAACACACGGTATTTCAGAGGCCCTAAAACATAAGTCTTAGTTCAGTAACCTTTAAGATTTGTTATTCCTTGCCTTATCATTGAGTTGTAACATCATCTAGGTGGTTATCTCTAAGAGGTTTAAATTTCCAATCTATTAAAGTAATTTTGGCAATCTGTTATTTCTAGGCCATTGAGGAAAGGTTAAAATGAAAATTATACTGAAGGGAATAAGTTCTGTTCCAAGTACAGGTTGAAAACATCTCAGTAGTAGAAAGCAGTAAGGTTTCAGGGGAAAAGGCACTTATCAAGGGAAATGAAATGACTGATAATAGTCATTCAAAGTGATTTCAAATGATTTAAAGTGATTAAAGCAGCTTGAGTGAGGTAACGTGAAAGGATTTTTTCCCCCCACTAATGTAATGGAGAATTTGCAGGGCATGATTTAGACAGCTTCTACCTCCGAGCTGCTTTTGTGTGGCTGAGTTAGACTTTTAGCGCACTGTATTACGGGAATGGAAAATTTCATTTTCAGGAGTGCACAGGAAGACCAGCATCCATCTTTGCACCGCCATCCACGCGATTTAAATAGAGCTACGTGGTGCAGGAGAACCAGTGAATGTAGGCATTTGGGAACAGCAGTGAACCCAGCTGAAAAGAGGCTTCTACATTAAGACCTCATGGATACCAGCTGGACAAATCATCATCAAAACTTAAGTCCAGGCAGTTGTGGTGGGCAGAAGCAGCAATGCTGTACTTTAGCCAAGCTGTGTGTCATTCATCTTGACTTATGGACTGACTGACCAGTGTATTCCCATTGCAGCACTGAGGTTTTTGTCATTCTCATTCACTCAGTGTCTCCTCCTGCCCTACACCCCATGCCCATATTTGCTGCTGGGCTTTGGATGGAGCTGAGTGAATTTGGGCTTGAGCCTTGTGACTGTGAGTGAAACATGTCAAGGGAACAAAATCCATTTATACCTGTTGGTACAGAAACAGCAGCAGCAGCAAAACCTTGGAAAAAACCCAAACCAAAACCCGGTCCTTAATGTTAATTCTGTTTGGTTTTTAGTACAATAGAAGCAGTTGATTTTATTAATTTTTATGGCGCTGTTGGGAAATTTAATAGTCCTATAAAAGCCAGTTTAAACCTCTCTAATTGTCTTATCTCTTCAAAGAAATGCATACTTTGGGAATTTTAAAACTGGAGACTATCAACTGGATAGAGCCATTACTATGAATAATTCTGCTCTTACAGCAATACAGAGCCTTAACACAATAGACAATAGCCTCTGCGGTTCGTATGGGGGTGAATATGCCAAGGCTCACAAAAAGGGATGTTTTGTTCATTGACCCCCATCTGCTAAGGGCTCCTTTGGAGCTGCCACGTGTGCAGAGCAAATTGCAAGGCACCCAGGCTTCTGGTCAAATGAGCAATTGCAGGGCAAGTTGATTGAAAACAAATACTTCAGTCATTTAATGTATTTCCACATAGTAAAAGTGGTTAGACGCTGGGAGGGATGAATGGCACGTTCAGTGAAAGGAACAACCGGTCTGGGGCCACTGGAGGTGAGGCTGAAGGAGGTGGAGGTATGGGAAGTTTTATAGCAGGGCACAGACTTTTAAGGCTGAGAGTCCCAATTTAGGCAGAGAGAAGAGGAAAACTGACACTTCAGAGGAGTGCAGGGCTGAGCACCCCTGCATACCCTCAAAAATGTCACTATGTGGTCGTACAAAGTCTTGATACAGTATGGTATTTTAAAAATGAAGTAATGTGTCAGATGTGCACAATAGTTATAGCTGTATCTGCAATACAGGGAGAGTATGCATCACTTCCGACACAACATACACAAGAGTGTTCCCTAATTCAGTTTTCCTCTTTTTTATTTATATCCACAGATCGACACTGTAGAGATAACCACTACATGAAAATGACTGCCATCCCTGTTTTGCTGCACTGCTATTATTGTGTCTCTCTGATCATTTCAGAAACCAGCCAAGCCCTTCTAGCTCACCCCTTCCCATTGCTCTCAGCAGGCAGCACGGCCCAACTATGGAGCTGGCTCTTAGCATGAAGCCCATGCACCCTGCTTGTCCCACCAGCCCATCACCCTGGTCTCAGAGGGATTGCCACCACCGTGGGTAGCCAGTATCCTGCAAATAGGTCTTGTCTCGCTGCTCCTTGAGGCAGTGTTTTTCTCATAGGTCGTGCTCCTATTAAGTTATTCTTCCTTCTGATGGTGTTTTTCACAGCTGCATTCCCTTTCTGAGGCAAATGAGACTTTTGAGGCAGGGACTGTAATGAGGAGGTTTTGCCTTCTGGGATCATCTCTGCTGACAGAAGTTGCAAGACAGATATGTATTATGCTCTTCTGCATGCAGAAAAAACAGAATGAAAGCAACAGGTCCTGAATGATGTTTCTGTCTTTCTTCATGAGATCAAATGGCTCCTCACCCTTCCCAAGAGCTGGCTGGTATCAGGGCTGCTGTACACAGGCTGGAGCTGGAAGGATGTGCAAGGACATGGGGCAAATAGTGACAAGCAGTGAAAGAGGACATCCTGGGCTCGCTCTGCATCCTCCAGATGTTCTTCTGTAGTTCTTGCAAAACCCCTTCTCTGTATATAGCCTGAAGCTACGCTGTATGGGAACGGGTTGGGTTTGACCCATATCTGTGAATAGTGCAGTTGCTGGTCGCCCTTCTCCTTCCCCTCCTCTGCCTGCTGAGACAATGAGCAGATACAAGCTAAATTCTTTTTTAATGACTTTTAATTTCAGAATGAAAGCACCATCTGTGGCATATCCTGTTTATGTCTGCTGCCCCTCTGCAGACTGCAAACTGCTGTGCATGTCAACGCGGAGCTTCTCCACTTGATGAACTTCAGGTTGGTTTTCTTTGTTTTTTTCCCCATAATAGTGCAGAAAGAAAGTAAATTCCAACTGCAGGGCTATTTCTGAAAGTGATCTTGGCACCTGTGTTGAAATCTTGTCTCAAAGAGGAAGCGTTAGGTCCACAGTACCCAAAGGCAGATGTCCTGATGAATTCCTCATAGAGTTGGTTGAGCGGTAATTCATCCAGCGACTTGTGGAGGACTCGGTACCTCTCTTCCAGATAATTGAACTTTAATTTATTTAAATTTAATGGAAAACCATATGGAGAGGAACAGAAAGCTAATTTAAAGCACTGCTCAAAGCAATCAATATGTTAACAGATTCCTTCAACTTATCACACTTGGTTGCTGAAAAATGTTTCAAATGTATGGGTTTTCAAACTGGTATTATGAAAACATGGGGTTTCTGGCATGTTGTATTCAAAACTCAAGAGCAAAAATAAGCCTCTGTTGTGAAAACGAAAATGTACTTTGAAAGCACAAATTGTTTTATTAGAAGCGGGAATGACAACTAAGAGATAGTTTATCCAAAAATCACAAATCTGAAGTCTTCTCAGAAGACACGTATCAATCCTAAAGGGTTCAAATCACTGACTTTCATATGGCCCAGAAACAAAAGCAGAAAATTAGTTGTATGGATTACATGAACAGATTGAAATTGGCAGCAAGAGTACACAAAGGAGCCCTTCAATGTAAATGGATTAAGAACAAATTAAAGCAGGAGAATGCAAAATTACCAATTATGTACTTCAAAGATGAGAAACAGACTTTTGTCAGTATTCATATTTTCCTTGTTCCTTTGGCACATCTCAGAGTCGATTCTTTTCAGACTGGGTTTTGAAAACAGCTTTTTCGATGTCAGAGTATCTAATATCTCTTTATCAGGGATTGTAGTGATAGGACAAGAGGTAATGGGTTCAAACTTAGACAGCGGAAGTTCAGGTTAGATATAAGGAAGAAGTTCATTACTGTGAGGGTGGTGAGGCGCTGGCACAGGGCTGCCCAAAGAAGTGGTAAATGCTCCATTCCTGGCAACGTTCAAGGCCAGGTTGGATGGAGTCTTGGGTGACATGGTTTAGTGCAAGGCCTCCCTGCCCATGGCAGGGGGTCGGAACTGAATGATCTTCAGGTCCTTCACAATGCAAGCTGTTCTATGAGTCTATGATTGTATGCTGTTACTCTGAAATGTTGATCTTCAAACACTGACCATCTCCTGTCCCACATTCAAATGCTTATACTGATTTGCTCTCAGCAAGGCATAATTTAATTTACTTACATTAAGCAAACAATCTGCAGGCAATTTAAGATCCTAGAAAATAATAAATGTCCTAATTATATTTTATCTTATAAAAACATAACGTTTTAGTGATGTCAGTGAGCTGTGAGCTTTATGTATGCAGTAATTTACATTACAGTTTAATCTCTGTCAAGCTTGAAGAGCTCAAACCCTAAGAATAAGTGAAAGCCTGTTCGTTCAGCAAGTTTAATAACCTGAGATTGTTAAGAAGGCTGGGAGCTGAAAGGAGCAGTTACTCCCTGCAATGAAATGCTAGCAACCAGTACAAAGTCTTCTGTAAATGCTATAAATAGTCTCCAGTCTAACCTCACTGAGGGCAGGTCTGACTTCTCTGTGGCTTTTTAAAAGCAAATTATTCTAAGCAGCCTTTTTTTTTCAAGGGTTTTTTCTTTGCAAATGATCCTGCAGCCTTTTTCATTATCAGAAGCCTGGAATTCATTTCAGATTTGCCAAGTCCTCTCCCAGAAACTTATTAGCACGGTGGTGCAGCTCTGCAGAGATTGATAGCTCCGAAGGAAAGAGAACAAGTAATGGCTAACGTAGCTTTCTTTTTCTTTTCCTTTTTTCTTTTTCTCTTATAATGTAATATTCTGTTTCCTCGGATCTTTTCCCCTTGGATTTGTTCTCTCTCGGGATAATCTTGAGTACAGAGCAACAGATAATGAAAATCCTGAGGTCCTGCAAACGCCGCTTATTTCTTGTGAGATCAATGTAATAGTAAAACCCGTGGATGCCAAATGAAAAGGAAAGACTCTTAAATAAAATACATCATAAAGCTGGTATAATTAAAGCATTTGTTTTTCAGTGCCTAGTCTGCTGCAAGCAATTTCACCTACAGTATAACACTGAGGAGCTGAAAATTGTATTTTCTCTGAGCTTTTTAAGGCCCTATGGAAAAAAATCATGATCAGTAAAAAGCCCTAAAGCCATTAGAATGCCAACATACCAAAGGGAGAGGACAAAGCCAATAGCAGCATTCCAGGATGCCTGCAATAGCCAAGTCATTGTGGTGTGTGATGCTCATTTGACCACGTTGAGAGCTGATGGCTGCGTAGCATTGACTGTCCAGAACATCTGCGTCCTGAACACAGTTCTGAATGCAACGGAGGGTGGCGTCACACCTCTCCAAGTATCCCAGCCCTGCTGATTTGGTAGAAGGCAAGCAAAATCTCTCCAAGTCAAAGGTGTTTGTGCTCTTTCAAGCAACCAGCAGCCAGAAGAACCAAATTCATTAATAGCCTAAATATGGTTCATCAACAAATCTCCTTTCAGCTTCTTGTGGGGAAAACCATCTTTCGAAGCCTTTAATTTCTAACGTAAGGATTCTTTCTGTTCTCTTACCAAATCCCACCCAGCAAAGATCCATCTTAAAGCAGTTTTGGTTCTTTCTTCCACCACTGTGTTTGATGGAGGGTTTCTAAAATTCAGCGTGGTGATTACAGACCTTCTAATTTTGCACTTAAACATATTCAAGGCCAATATATGTATCTATATCTATCTATATATATACCTCCACTTGATCCTGTACTACTCTTCAAGTAGATAATTCTTCTGGTTACTCCAAGATGATTTTTACAGAAAATTATCATATCTTTCTTGGTCTTTAATCTCCTGGCTTTCTCTGTGATAGCTGAGCAGCTGAGCTAGTTGAGCCACTGGCTTTGGCTGCAAGATATGAGCCACTCTGCTGATTTTACTTTACACTCTTTCTGCAGTTCTGGTGGACCACTGCCTACTTATATTACCCTTCTCGACTTCTAGTGGGAATTTAGGGGCAGTGGTAAGGGACAATTAGTGTGAGAGCATTGCTTTATTTGTTAAGCAGAAGCCTTGTGACAGTGATGATGATGGCTTTATGAAATTAGTGGTGTAAGTGGTTGAAATTATGAAAGGAGCAGGCAATAACAGGATTTTAAATGACTAATTCACATCGGATTTCAAAGGCTTACTCACAGGCTAAATTGGTGTTTGTATTTTTAGACCGTAAGTAGTGAAGTGGTTTCTTTTATTTGTTCAAGTCCTTCTGTTAGAGGTCTATACCCAAACATTGAGCGTCCTGTAACTTTAGACACCTGCTTTTGGAAATTGCTTCACAGCAGGAACCTCATTAAACATCATTTGAGATTGACAGTGAAGTGTTTTGAAACACCATAGGCTTTCAGTCTGTCTTAAGCCTTCTGTCAGCTTGGCTGTATAAACATACACAGCAGAGTGCTGACGGCCATGTACTTAGCAAGGGGAAGGTACCATGGGAAAGTAAATGTGAGGCCAGCACTGAGTCCTGATGGCTAAGTGATGAGAGATGAGACTTGGCCAGTAATGGGCCGCTTGCTACATCTCTGCACTTCCCACCTCTGCTTGGAAGGCAGTGGGTGTTGGGGCGCATGCATCCCTGCAGCTGAGGGATGAGTTCCCCTCATCCTCATCTTCATTCTCATCCTCATCCTTTGCAGATGTGACTTGCTCATCTCCATTCTGCTACCCTGTAACTCAATTTTGTGAGGGGAGAGGTGGATCAGAGCCTCCAAGGTGGAGGGGTGGAGACAGCATCAAAGCTGAACAGTGCAGTCAGGATGTGATGGAAAGGTTGCACAATTCACCACTGACTCATGACCTGAAAACCATATCATTTGCTGAGGCTCGTACCAAGGAATGATCGTGAGCATGGCATAGGCCCTTGAGGGATCCCACACTTCAAAATCCCTGTAGCCCACCAGCAACCAAATGTGTCTTCCCCTGAATATGTCACTTTAACCCTGTTTAGTGTTAATTCTTCAGGGCAACCATTCCACAGCTTGTCCTTCAAAAGCAAAAATAATTGATGAATTTTTCATTAAGGAAATATGCAGTAAGTTAATATTCACAAATATGACCTGAATAAGGTAAATGGAGAAGGGCATTCGCATTGGGGCTTGCTCTTTTAGTAACACCTCTGTGGTTCCCTTCATCTCCTGAGAAGGGAATCCTAGAACGGTTTGTGTTGGAAGGGACCTTAAAGCTCATCCAGTTCCAACCCCTGCCATGGGCAGGGACACCTTCCTCTAGAGCAGCTTGCTCCAAGAAGAGTTTGATTCTTTCTGGTGCACATCTTCGTCTCCTGAGAACCAATGTCACAGGACACAGCCTCCCCAGGTCCCAAACTTCAGCAAGTTGCTGACCTTGGGTATGTTGGGTGTGCTTCCAACCAGTGAATGCAGGTGTCTACAAACAGATAGTAATTCATAGTTGGGCAGGTACAATCACAACTGAAGCATGGAATTCCTCCGCATGCTGGCAATGTGATTAATTACCTTGTCTTTAAAGATTTAAAGCTCATTGAAAGGAAAATCACAAACCTCTGGCTCAAAGTATGACAGGGCCTCCTATAATTACACAGCTTAAATGAAAATGCCAAACATAGCAATGTTGAGCCACACAGAAGATGGGATCTCCTCTTCCCACAATCACAACCAGAGCTGTGGTTAGCTTTCCAAGCAGTTGGTCACAGGCTGGACAGCCATGTGTGTTGTATGTGTTATCATAAGGTTTTGATATAAGCCCAAGAGGAGCATCCTCAAACCTGAAATGACATGCTGTACAAACAAAAGGGTGCATATGGGGGTTGGAGGAACACACTGGGGAGAGGAAGGGGTAAAGGAGCTTTGACTCCTGCTTGCAGGTTGTGTGCACAGCCCCTGGGAACTTCACGTCTCGACATGTACCTCTGTGGCAAAGCAATTCAACCTGTGGCTCCAGAGGGGACCCCAAAGCACTCTGAGTTTAGTAAAAATGCTAAGGTCTCTCCAGAAGGTGTGGATAACATCACATAACACTGCTAGTGACTTCCTTAAACTGCACATGGGATCAAAACTAGTTTATGTATATGTGCTTCACTGTCAGTTATCTACAACTGAGCATACACTCAAACTCCACGTACAAACTGAAGGCAGCACGACACCTCGGTATGTTGGATCCTGCCATGTCATAGAATCATAGAATCCCAGACTGGTTTGGGTTGGAAGGGACCTTACAGTTCATCCAGTTCCAACCCCTGCCACGGGCAGGGACACCTTCCACTAGAGCAGGTTTTCCTGAATCTCCCCTCTGGCAGGTTAAAGCCATTCCCCTTGGCCTGTCCCTACAGGCCCTTGTCCAAAGCCCCTCTCCAGGT
>WYDI02027899.1:0-70224 GCA_009867235.2 Psittacus erithacus
GGGTATCGGTCAGCGGGTGGTGAGCGGTTGTATTCTCTTCCCTTGTTATTTCCCTTATCATTATTATTATTGGTGGTTTGTGTTATACCTTAGTTACTGGCCTGTTCTTATCTCAACCCGTGGGAATGACATTCTTTCGATTCTCCTACCCATCCGTCAGGGAGCTGGAGGGTGGGAGGAAAAGGGAGGAGTGAGAGAGCAGCTGCATGGTTCTGAGTTACTGGCTGACAGGACTTAAACCACGACAGTTACACAGCGGCTTGCACTTGAAAGACTTATTTATGGTGATGTGGGTATCCCTCCACTACAGGCATTGCAGGGTAAATATGATTGCATGATTTGATGCCCTTTGCCTCAGTTCCTTTGTCTTGCAAATACAGTCTAACAACACTTACCTGAATAGGGCAACTTTGCTTGCATGGGGAATTTTTAATGAGAAAAAGAGAGGAAATCTGAAGACTGTAGGCTGTGAATGAGCTGTAAAGGGTGGCATTTGGCACCCTCAGGGCGACCAAGGCATTCTCACATGCTTCCCAGAGGGGTTCATTCCTTTGATCCATTTCAACTTTCCTCCCTCAGACTTCATGGATGTTTGAGAAAGTTTTACATCAGTGTTACCAACTTTGTTCCTTCAGGATTTTGCTGAAATTACTTTAGAGCTCAGATAGATAAAAATGGAGCTTTACTTCCAGACAGTGACCACTTTGGCAGTGACTAGGGCTCAGTCTAAGTCTTGAAAATTTCAATTTGAATTTAGATAAAGGAGTAGAATTCAACACAGGAAACATTTATAAACATGATACCTACAATGGCTACTTCTGTTTTTCTTGCCATTTCCCTGTATCAAGTGGGCTTCTTTTCCATGTGAAATATTAGGAATGGGAGGGTGCATCTGATGACTGAACTGTGTTGAGCAGCCACCTGTATAGTAGAAGCCTTTTGCTGGCAATGGGGATGTATTTGCTGAGTTCAGCAGGTGATGGTTGAAGATTTTGGCCTATATTATGCTTAAAAAAGGATGTTTAAAACACGCAAACTGCTGAATACGATGGTGGATGTCCTGGTGCTTGCAGATAGGCAAGACTTTTATCAATTTTGCCTGTTCTTTAATGTTTTGCAACAACAGTTAACAAGTATTATTCCTGGAAATGCAAGCATAGTTAGCTAATTAGGTACAAAAGATGAGCATGCTCTGTTCTATTGGAATTAGCAGAAATAAGAGATAAATGGTATTTTAAAGCAAGACCAAGAGGATTATACATAACACAACCCTAGGTGAGTAAGTCAGGTACCAAACCTAGGAACTGCTTTCCCATGGCTCCCACTTTCATTCACGGAAAAAGAAAGATGCCTCCAGTATAGAAGGTGAAGTTGGGAGCTCTGAGAGAGCCTGTCTCTCTCCCATGGCTGTATATAGCACCTAAACTTGGCAGTTTCACCACCTGATTGACCTGAATCCTCATCCTTTCCTGATTCAGTAAAATAAATCCTACTTCAGGAAAGTGCTTTGGAATATATATCGGCTGGCACATTCATCTTTAAATGTCTGAGTAACCCAGGGCAGGTTGAAAGACACTATGTGTATTTAAAAACAGTGGCAAAAACAAGTGGGGAAAGTTCTGCCATCTTGTAAGCTTAAACATGATGATCATTTGGGGTTGGGTTTTTTGTTGTTGTTGGGTTTTTGCCTTTTTTTTTTCAGACATCAACCAGTTAAAATAAAGGTGTTATTTGCATTTAGGAATATTCCTCATTGTTACATTGTTACTTTAAATAAAATTCGCCCTTTCCCTTCTGAAACATGTGCTTAGCTCCACTGCTTCTGGAGAGTGTGCAAATTATGCCTACCTTGGGAGAAAAGGACTTGGCCTTGAAATCAAATATCTTTTCCAGAACAACCATGTACTTTCTGGCTCTGGAGCGCTGCATTGCATCATACTTCACAGAAGAATTCTTATAAAAAAGTGATGGTTAAGCAAATTTAAAATGCTTTGTGAAAAATGCCTGCTGGGGGGAGGGAGGACTGCTTCATTTTTAACATCAGGATGACCACACGTGGTCAAAATCCAGATGGAAAAGTGAGTGAAAGACTTTATCATGTGGAGAATATACCTTTAACAGGGGCTGTGAGGGGAAGAAGTTTGGTCCCTGCTGCCCACATTACTGTATGTTAGAAGGATGCCAAGTCTTCACAACATTGGCTCTTCTGGAGTAAAAATCACCCTGCTTTTTCTCATGAGAAGTGTGGAAATGTTTTGGGTTTGTTGCACTGCAGAACAGAGAAAAATTTTAAAATCTCAGAATGTGTCACCAGACAGGAAAACAATTTCCTTCCTAATTCTAATGACTTGCCATTTCTCATGGAAAATAATGCCAATAGCATGTTAGGATTTTCAAATAAGATGGAAAAGAGTAGTTTCATCACTGATGTTATGGTGTAGGTAGAAGAGAACATTAAAGTTGAAAAATATCAGCCCTCAGGTCAAAAGGGGCTTTTTCCCTGATCTTCCTTTTCATTCATTTTTACATCACATTTATCTCCAGCCTTAGAAAAGGTTATTACTGGGCTCCTAGATGCTGGCCATATAAAAATGATGATATTAAGCAGTGTCAGGTAAGATAAGGAGGAGCGATGCTATAGTATTTTTCTATCTGATTTTGGCTGCAATGATGTCACACTATAGTGTGCAGGCAGACATGGAGGAATAGCATACTGAAAGGAACAGTATGGGCACACTTGACGTAGCCAGACCAATTAACACTAATCATCACAGATGCCATTAACTTCTGGTAAAGAAACGTTAATCCCACAGATCTATTATTGCCTGTAGTGTCCTGTGGAGGGAGGGCGAGGGAGAACATGTAGCTACTGGGGAACTCATGGCAAATATAAAGAGCTGCCAGTGGCCAGATATGTGCTCCTAGAAAAAGACATGGTCCATTATCCCTGCTGAAAACAGAGTGACAAATTACTGTAAAAGTACTGTACTGCGGCTGAAAGAAGCCAATAATTTCATGAATTTTACAGGTACAGCGAACCATAACAGTATGTTCTAGTACTACCCTCTGCATGCTACAGTGCTTTGCACTATAGTTCTTTTTACAGCACTCACAATATAATCCATGTCCTTTCTCAGAAACATCCCTCAAGTCAGGATACTGGGAAGGCACATCTGCTCTACACTTGGAGACAAATAACACTAGGTTTAAGAAATTGTGCTATAACTTACATGCATATTACCACGATTCAATTGTGATCTCATCACTGTTGATCTTATTTCAGTGTGCATCTGTTGACTAAGAAAAATGTTACTACTGATTTGTATTAGAATTGAGTCTCAAATATCTTCTGTGATGATTAATTCCTTCAGAATGTTTCCTGCATCTCATCCCTGGTCAGACCAACTCATGATGCTTCTTGAGTATTGGTGTGACATTCAGTACACTGTATATGAACATATGCCTTACCTCCAATATAATAATAACTTGAAAATGCACTAATATTTGGACTTGAATGCCCAATGAATTTGGTAATGCTCAGATGCACTGGAAAAGGGAAGTGAAAAGAAGATACCTGGGAAACTTGATGAAACAACATAGGCAGGAGGTGCTTCAGATCTGGCTGTGGAAAACACTGCAGGCACAATAATGGTCAAAAGAGAGCAAAAACAGCAGGTGAAAGGCGGTTCAATTGAAAAGCTTGGGGTTGCCTTGATTTACTTAGAGTATACACTGTTTCATCACAGATTACTGGTAGAAAGTCTTTTACTAGCGAGAAGAAATTTAACAATAAGAGACAGTTTACAATCAGTGACTCTTTTTTTTGGCCAAGATATTTACTGAAGTAAGGATGAAGATGGCCTTTGCCAGAGGAAACCCAGTCAGGAAAGGACAACTTTTGCTCTGAATTTACTTGATATGCTAGCAAATCTTCTGTAACAAACTACCTTTGTTAGCACTTGTTCTGTAATTTATAGATGGAAAACCTCGAGAACTACGCAGTTAGTTTATAAATATTTTGAAATGTGAAAGATTAATTGAATCATTGTGTCATCAGTATCCACATAGGAGTGTAAATACAGTTTGTGATTTTTCTGTACAACATTTTCTGACTTTGGGATCTCAGTACTTCACAAACACTGATTCTGGTTTCTGTCAGCACTAAAGGCTCTATACGTTGTACGAAAGGAAAAACATACCCTAAAAGAAGTATACATATATACATGCAAATCAGACTTGTCACGTTTACCTGTATTAAATGGGTAAATGTTATCACTGCCTGCTGTACAAAGCAAACTCTTGAACAGAGGCAATGCAGAAGATGGTAGCACAATAGAGAGCAGAAACTGCTTTCCTCCAGTCCTACCAATTCTTGTTTCAACTACAATTAATTACCTGTCGCCAGCATCTGTTCTGAGGCTGTAGAAACTGATGTGTGTAGAAAGAGGCGCTGACCATTCTGAGACAATAGTTGTTAAAGGGTGCCCCTCTGCTGCAGTCTGTCCAAAGGTTTGGTTAATTCTTGCCTTAACTTTGTGTTTTGTGTATTGTAACATTTTGACGACAGCAGTTTTTATGTTTCCTTGATTTATCAACAGAATGGGAGAAAGCAGCTGATGGCATTAACTGCTGGTGTCAACGCAGAGAGATGGGACAGGACTATAATTGCTGGAATTGTTATTCAGACATGTGTGATTTGATCCAATAAACGTAGGTTTCTGGCACCTTTGTGAGTGACGCTTTTACAACAGACTGCTGTTTGAGCATGTCTTGCAAGGATTCCCAGTGCGAAGTACTGTTACTGTTTTCAGATTTTTTCCCTAAAAGGAAAGTCTCCATACCTCCCTTATATTTGACAGGCTGAGAAAATTAGGGCTGTTCAGCCTAAAGAAGAGAAGGCTCATAGAGATCTCATAGCATCCTTCCAGTATCTGAAGGGGACCTACAAGGACAACAGAGAGGAACCAGATGAAGATCAGGGGTTGTAGCAACAGGACAAGGGGTAATAGGTTTAAACTTAAACAGGGGAAGTTTAGATCGGATATAAGGAAGAAGTTCTTTACTGTACAGGTGGTGAGACACTGGAATAGGTTGCCCAAGGAAGTTGTGAATGCTCCATCCTTGGTGGTGCTCAAGGCCAGGGTGGATAGAGCCTTGGGTGACATGGTTTAGTGGGAAGTGTCCCTGCCCATGGCAGGAGGGTTGGAACTAGATGATCTTAAGGTCCTTTCCAACCCTAACTCTTGTATGATTCTATGCTCAGGTGGCTTTTCTGGCTTCTGAAGCTGGGGTTCCCACAGGATATATATTGGTACAGGAAGGGCAGATTTCCTCACAAGGAGTAACAAGGTCCTTGCCTTCCTACCCATACATTGCTGCTTTTCATAGCCGCCTTCATACCACCAGAACCATGCTAGAAAATGGCTCTGGATTCCTCTGCTGTGGGGGTTGAGTCCAGTCACCTTGGTTTGAAGCATGATAGAGCCTTTTGCTCCTTGGCCAGCCTAGAAGAGTCATTTAAAGAGTAAGTTCCTATTGGTTCAAGACAACCACTGGCAACCACTGGGACTGAGGAGAAAACTTTAGCTGGAGTGAAAAATTTCACGTTTTAAGATGTTGGGGAAAGGAGACTAGATGGAGAAGTGCAGGCAGAACAGGGGCAGCAGCCAGCGTGGGGAGGGAAGCCAAGACAAAATAACACTACCTGTGTTACTATGACAGAGAAGACAATGAAGGGACTACATTTAAGAAAGCTTGTTTCTCTTCTGCCAGATCTTTAACCAATGCTAATATATCAGATGGCTAGGACATAAGAAACTTATAAATACCCCAAAGTAGGCATCTGTTTTTCTCCCTTGCTTCTGCTAAATTTTTTAACATTGGAGAGTTTTCCAGTATCAAACAAAGGGTACCCAAATAGAAGAAAAACGTAGACAAAGTGTGAATTTTCAGAAGTTGGCTAAAGAACAATATTCTTTCTGTCCTGAGAAATGGAGTAATCCAGTAAAATCTTACCACTGGTTCAAAGCATGAAACAGAGTCATAGATGTAAAAAGACTCTCAGTGGATTAAACCAAATCCACAATGGCAGCCAAGCACACCAGCTATAAATGTTCTCACTAAGCCTGCAGACACGGATGGTCTTCCAGCCTCAAGTGATAAAGCACTTATCCTTTTGGCTTTGGACCAAAAGATTTGGAGATCTGAGGCAAAACCAATCACTTTAGGAGGGAGTCTGCGATGGGTAATTAAGGGCAGATTATTGGATTAAGATTTGATGCAAATTTGAAGTCCTTCCTCTTCTTTCCATATTTATTTTCTTTTTCATGTCTTCTTTGTCTCTGGGTAACTGTAATTGAATGCGTCTTTAAACTGTAAATTGTAATTTTGCTGTCAGCAATGCAGCTTTAATTTCAGATATTTATTGGAAAATTTCTCTGTGAGCCTGTGCACTTTGTTAGCTGGAGGGACTTGAATCAAATGCACAGCCTCCCCCACAAAGCCATGGACAGCATATCATATTTTGGTGTTTTGAAGATTTATTTGCTAGTGTGAGAAGAGATAATCTCTGTCCCAGCCCATGTTCCCCTCTACTTAACCATGGTCATGTTCTTTTGCACTGGCTTGTTTTTAGACACAAGGATGGAGTCTCATCAAGGTTCCCCGTCTTTGTATGTGGCCCTGGCCCAGGTTTATGGCCGTGGCAAATCTGCTGCGGTATCCTACTCAGAACTGCAGTGAAAAGGGAAGTTTTCTTCTTATGTAGATGAACAAATACTTCCCTAGTTAGCAGTGCTGTTCTTGTGAGTTGCTTCTGAAAGATATGTAAAGAGTAAATGAATGCAGAAAAATGGAGGAGAAACAGTTGCAGGCTGAAGTCAGTCTAATTTATGAGCCTCTGTTGCTTCTTCAAAGGAAATACATACCCTCCTGCAAAAAAAGGGGAGGGAGGGTAAAAGCAGCAGCTGAGGATTCTTGGAGTGCAAGAAGATCCTCAGCTGCCATGGAAATAATGAGGACAGCACCAGCTGTTCCCAGTCTGTCCCACACACTTTGAGGGTACTGTCAAAGGCCAGCTGGTACACACTGCTCAGGTGATACTGCCAGTGAGGTATAAGTGCTGTGTGCTCATACCACAGAAGAAAGCCTCAAAATACATTTAAAGATCACACAGCAATGTAGAACAGCTTCTTTCCTGCTTCACCCACTTACATTTTGCAGAAAACATTCTGACATCATGAGCGTGTGCCTGTGATGAGTAACTGAATGATCTCACTGTTACATTTATGTCTTTTCCTCCTGTTCTGTACGCACTGCTCTGTGATTTCACTGCTCTATGTCCAGGATGTTTGTAGGCTATTTGGTATCTGAGCTTTGTGTTTGTAGCATCAGGTGAATCACACATTTTTAAATGAATAACGTCAAAAGAAAGAACTATTGAGACGGTAAGTCAATGGAGAGGCTGGATGGGACCATGTCATCATTAGACCTTTTTGAGGGGAGCTTTCTGACTCTGAGAAAAACATGGTATGATGTGTTTTATCCCTGCTCGAGCTGGATAGTTAAGGAGTTTTTATTTTCCTAACCCTCACTCACAGTGCACCACAGGCATGCTTTTATTGCACATTGTCACTCTTACCTTGTGGAGCCTTGTTGCTTAAATAGCTGTAGTTACTCAAGCAACAACAAAGCTGTGTGTCTGCAGAGCATATCTCTACCTCTTTACCCATTGTGCTACCTGCAAGAGACAGCACAACCAAGAAAACCTTTCAGATCTGCCTGAAGAATAGGGTCTACTTAAATGCTGTGCCTCAACATGCTAGTTGCTTGATGGCATTATGTCACTGTCAGTCATTCAGTGTAGAGTTCTAATATTGCTCACTCTCACTCTCTCAGTTCCCTTCTCTTCACTCTAATTGAACTCCTTCTAATTAAGATAAATTCTGAGCAATCAAACCTGGAATGTGGATGAACAGTCCCTTGTGCCATCCCAAAAGTTCAGCTTTAGGAGGTTACTTCATACACTGTAAATCATTATCCCATTTTAACTCCAGCGTGTGGGACCATGAGTTCTTGGAAAAGCTTGCAGCAGCAACTTCATTTGTGAAGATAACTCAGTGGGAACAGTTCTCTGTTTACAACTGTGTGATTTTATAGGGCGTAATGGATTTTTTAACATTAGCACCTTAGCAATCAGTGAGAGGCAGTTCAGCGCACAGACCCTACAGCTCATTACTAGAAAATGAGGTGTGACTCCTGAAGATGGATTTACAGTACCCGTAAGTCGCACTAGCATTTCAAGATAGAGGAGGACATACAGCCTATTTTACTTAGCTTGAGGTACAGCCTTCTACTGATGAGTAACATGGCCACGATATAGAGCTGCTACGAGTCAGAGAAATACTCAGAATATGAGGGGGAGGGCAGAATGAAACAAAGGAGCTTTCATAAAGAGAAAGAGAAAAAATGGGAATACTCCAGTTCTCATAATAAAGACTAGGAACACTTATGTGGTTTGAATGGCCAAGAAGCTAGAGATGTTTGGATGAACGCTGTGATCCCAGCTTCAGACAGTTCTCCATGCCTGCCCAAGTCACAGCCTAGCAGAAAGAATGATGTTGTTTCCTATGGGATTCAACAGAATTCTGTATTTATTAGGTCTTTCCAATCAAGCTCATCAAGATTCATTTATGCAGCTTTTCTATTGTTGATCTTTTGTTGGTCTTGCACATAATGTTTTGTGACCTTAGACCTGACACACCTCTGGCTGTCTAGCTCATTCTCCAAATTCACTTCAGATTTGTGTTTTCGGGAAGGAGAAAATGGAGGTGGCGCAGACTGTTTGCCCAGCTCTTGCTTTGCAGCGGTGTTACAACACAGCTTACAACCAGGAAACAGATATTCTCTAGTTTAGACATAGCTTCATTGGGCCACATTGTGAGTGAGTCTAGATTATTCCAAGTTTATGTGAAAACCCTACCACATCATTTGCTGGCATACTCAGGAAACTATAATGAGTATCAGCTTGCTCTAATTGTGATGGCTGCCTATGGGGGACTCATGAGAGGCCTGGAGACCTGAAATATCTCAATTCTTATGGCTGCTTCTAACACTGCTCTTCAAAAACAATTTACACATACTCACTGACTTTGATTCTGTAACCGGAATTGCAATGTGACAAAATTTGTGATTTTTTTTTTCTTTTTCTTTTTCAAATCTTTTTGGGTTTGCATTTGTTTATCCAGATGCCTTGCAATTGTGGCTTCTTGAAGCAGTACAGCATAGCGAATATACTATGAAACGTTCATAGATGTCTTGAATACCATAGCAGTTTGAGGGTAAAATCCATGTATGCACTTCCTCCAAGTTTGTTGCCCTGACTTTTCACTCATGGATGCTGTCTTGAATTTCCTCATGCAGCTGCTAAGTCATAAGCAGATGTACTTACCAGCTATCTAAAGACCAATGAGAAAAGCAAATACAGCTCTGAAGGCAGCACAAAGATTGCTTGTTCCAGCACTCCAAAGACAGTAGGGAAAGAGATAATCTTTGCTCAGGCTGGACTTCCCTGGAGCATCCTGCTTCACTGTAAAGGAATTTGCATATATTTTGTATGCTGTTTGTGGGAGGACCCAAAAGGAATTTAACACCCTTAGGACCATGTCCTCCATGTGCTACCTCCTTCCCCTCTACAGGCTATTCTTTCAGCTGTAATATTGGTGTTAGGCTGGTTTTGTTCTTACATGCTCTGATGCTATTTGCTTTTAATTTGCGTGAGCTGTGGCCCTTCACATAAATGAAGTATTTTGTGAAGGGTGTGATTCACCCCACGCAGAAGGCTAGTACAGGGTGTGATTCATCCCATGCAGAAGGCTAGTACAAGCTAGAGCCAGTTAAATCCCAGTCAAACTCTCAAAATGGCTCTTACATTGGATTCCACTCTGGAGATAAAAAAATGAATGGATTGTTTTAAATATATTGCCCTGTCTGGGATCTCTTTCTTCTGTATGCCAATGCTTCAATAAAACCTGATTTATCTTATTAGGTAGGAATTTATATCTTGCCACAAGTAGTTCTGAAAATGATTTTTCTTCCTGCCTTTGGACCCCATTCCCTGAAGTGCTGAGCCTCTGCTGAGTGGGTGCTGAGCACTATGCGTCCTGCTGAAGTTCAAGGGGGGGTGAATTCACTCAGCACTTCCACGATTACGTACTTTGTGACAGTGTTAAAGCTTTTCTACCAGAAAGAATTGCTCTTTTCATGGCATTTATTACATGTCTCCTTGAGTCTCCTTTGCAGACCCTTTCTGCCATCTTTCTGTAATATGAGGAAATCTGATCCTGGAGTTATGGTGACAAACCCTTCCGAGCTGTGCCACTGCAGCTTTTCTTATCACCAGAAACCATCAGTGGAATTACAGCTTTCTATTATTTGGTTGCTTTTTTCTTATATTCTATGACACATGAGCTTGAAAGCTCAAGTGTATATTACTGCACAGAGACATAGAAGGTGGCTTTCACATTAAAATCTCTTTGAAGAAAGGAGTAAGAGGGGGAAGGAATCACCTATTTAAGTAATTACCTGGTTGTCTCAGTTTATTGAGATATAAGTAATAACTTATTAACAACAATGCAGTTCTGAGTGGCTGAAAAATAACCACCTAGAAAGCTCTTCGTGACGGCAGTGTCAAAATTGCTAAGAATTTCCTGCTGCTTGTTCTGCCATCCTCTGCTCTGCTTTGTAGCCCTGTGCTCTTATTCCATGCAGCCACTTCTTCATTCTCCACTTCTGCAATGCACTTCTGTTTTACACTGGGCTTATGTTTCTGGAAATCTGTCATGTTGTTGTCCAGTGGGTTTGCTTGGGGCCAGCTCCACATTTAAGGTGGACTGCCACAGCTCAGGTCTATGACATCTGAGGATCTGATACTTTATGTATCTTCTAATCCCCCTATGCCAGACTGATTTTGCATGAATATAGGCTGGATTATAGATGTATACCCTGCCTACATTTTAACATGTAGTAGGCTATAGCAGGTCTTGTTTGTGAGCATTTTGATTATTATCCTGCTTTAGCTCACCAGTTTACCATCACCAGTGTAACCTTTCTGTGTGCTCAGAATACACAGCTGTGAGTCTCTTAACTTCTGCACATTAGCACCTTCAGAAACCATCTCCTGGAAAAGTAGCAGTGGCCTCTTTGAGTGGAAAGCGCTTGTAGGCCTCAGTCTGAAGTAGAAAGGACAGAATAGCTAAACTGAGACTGGTTAAAAGTTATCTTAAGAGTTTTTTGCCTTAGACACACCAGGTTCAAATTTCCATTCAAAACTGAAATAAAGTGTATTGTCTAATGCACAACACTCTGGCTGGAAATCCCTCCATGGATTCTTTCTTCTTAAGCATCAGCAGCAAGACTTAATTTCTTAAGTCCCAGGCCCTTAGAAAGCAGTCAGGGTGTAGAGCTTTGCCTGATGTCACTACCTGTCCTTTATTGCTGATGAGGATAGGTGTGAAGGAAGAAGACTCTCTTTTGAATTCTGCATTCCATAGATTAGATGAGTTTGTTGTGATGAGTATCACAGGACTGGGTGAATCAGTAGTTTAGACAGTTTGCCTGAGTATTTGTAAAGGAACAGACAAAACCCAGCCTCTGATCCTCTCCTGTGGCCGTAAATAAACACTGTACATTTGTTTCTCAAGAAGTTTTGGAGGATGGAGGTATACCAGTCGGGTCTTGACCCATTGATGGAGCTGTCTCCTGACTGCTCTTTGCTGCTAGCAACCTCCAGGGACAGTTCTGGGCACTATGAAGGGACAATTTAACTTTGGATATGTGCCTCCTTCGCTGCCTGTGTCAACTTTGGGTTTTTCAGTCCAGGAGCTGCCTCAGCTTGCTCCAGGCCATCCGTTGTGTCCACTTGTTGTTGATGGCTGTGCTTGTTGGGAGCGGCATGAGGAAATGGAACTGAATGGCACTGTGATAAAAAATCGGACCAGGGTTTTGGGTAAATGATAATGAATTTGATTTAAAACTTTGCATTTTTGTCTCCTATCTGTGGGGTAAGCTGCTCTTCTATTGGTGCTTCTTTGCTCATTAAATCTCCCATCCTTCACTCCACTACTCCAAAGCCTCCCTGTCTATAAAATTGCTATGGTGACTTCAGACAGAAATTAGAAAAGATACATTCTTCTAATTGCAAGCAAACCCAGCCTGACTGCTTTTCATAGAGGTTGGACACATGGTGTATGTGACAGCATGAGGGAAAAATGACAGCCTGGGTGAAAATAAGTTGGCCTTTTTTTTAATAAGATGTTAGTTATATTCTTGTATATAATGTAATCAGATGCATCAGTATGCATGGCAGAAGTCTGAGAGTCCTTAGGTCAGTTTGGACTGAGTTTTATTGGCCTTGGGCTCTGCATTTGATGTACTGTTGTGTAGTGTTGCATAACCAGCCCTTTGCAAACATTAACAGTAATCTAAGGTTCAGCCTGAGTGACAGCTATGCATTGTGAATAGGTCTGTTTAGGTGCAGGGTGATATAAGTAAGGATGACTAAGCCATGCCACATAAACAGAATTTACCATATGATATTGTTCCCTTTGCATTTTTCTAAGTCTTTTGAAGTTAGGGAGGGGGAAATGACAGGGCGCCTGAAAGCAGCACAGCTCACAGCTCAGCAGTCAGTCGTAGTTTGAGATTTGAATTACAATATCTCTGCCAGATGGACACAGATACCTATGAGGATGCTAGGACAAGACTGCTTCTTAGAGAGGTCAAGTGACTCAGTGTACTTCACCACATCTGTAAATTGAAAATTAAAAACCTGGAGGCATAATTGTTGTAATTTCTAAAGTTTAAAGAGACAGGATTAATTTTTTCCTCTTGCTTTTTTTTTTTTTTTTTTTGTGTGAGTGTGTCATTGTCTGGAATATAGATTAGAACCATATTCAGAAAGCTCATTTTTTCTTGTCAATCAGCAAGGGCAGCCAGTTAGACCTCATCAGTGTAATAATGGTTGTTCAGGGTGAATTAGTTAGCCCAATCATATCAGAGGTGACACTAAAGAAGGGAGGGGAATACTTTATGATCTGTAGTGAATTCACTTCTCTGGTAATTTTTCCACATCTGGAAAAGAGGAAACTTCCCCCCAAGTTATGGCCAAACAACTTCATCAGGAACTGAGGCAAAAGACCACTGTGAATGACGTTAGTCTGGCCAAAGAATCATGCTAAAATCTCTTCGGTGCTATGGGCTTAGACAATTGAAGTGCTTCTTGTTTACCACTTCCTTCCTCAACTTATATTTCCTTAAATTCTGAAATGTCAGAAGTGTGAGATTCTGATACCCAGAATTGTAGCTACCATAACATTTTAAGTACCGTTTTTATTAATTATTTGCTGTTAATCCTGCAGAATCTGCTGGTAATCCAGGCCTTGGTGAAAGCAGACATTGGAAGAAGATGCAGTCAGTGAGCCAGAGAGCATTTTAGCTTAGTCTGGATGCATCTGAATGACAGGGAAATAGGCCTGTCTTTGCACTCAATGGATTTCTGTGAAGGAATAAGAGTCAATATGAAATAGTAAACTATGCAAACTCCTGAATGGGCTGGAACAGAGAATGTGAACAGGACCGGCTGGCCCCCGGGTGAGTATGTTGCTCTAGTTGCAGGCAAACTGGAAGGACATTTGTCAGGACAGAAAGGGAATGCTCTTAAGTATGGGATCCTGCAGTCTGGCAGGCTGCTAAGGAAATTATGAGCAAAATATTATTAGAACAGACCAAAGTGACTAAGATGGAGAGATGGAGAGAAAGCTTTGAGGAACCCATCAGAGGATCAATGTGCTGCAGAAATGAGAGCCAGCTGGAAAGGAGCAAGGATGGAGGTTTCATCTCTCTTTCTTGGCTGAAGTTCACATAGCCTTATGGAGCAAGCAAGGTGGGCAATCATTTCTTACTGTCTGCTGGCATCACCTTCATACAAAGGGAGTTTGTGGGGGACAGCTCTCAAGCAGGGCAAATTAGTTTAAGGAAATCACGAGGTTAGTCCATTAGTAATTATAGCCTTCTTATTAATTTAGATATTTCTGCATTGTCCATGTGTGGCAGGATGCCATTGCGTTGTATTGCTCAGAGTTTCCCTGCAATGTATGGGGAATCCATTCCTTTCTGTATGGATTTGTTATGCATGCTTCAAAGAGGATCAAGATACATATGTTAAAGCTGTTGAGACAAGAACAAATTATTATAAATCTACGCATAAATAAACATAGCCCAGATATTTTCAGAAAATTTCTAGTCATCAGGGAGATGAGGCTCTGAACAGACACTAATCAGAAATGTAACTGGGTTTAAGATGAAAGTCAATGCATTTATGAACAGAACTCCAATACATATTGGTCAAGAATAGCAGTGACCTGGATGGCTTCAGTTAGGAAGCTTTTCTGGTCCTTTCTATGCTTTGCATATTTAATATTGTTCTTGTATTGACAGGGTCTTGTGAGAAAGTCTCACCACATCAAACTTCTCTGTGACCACTTGAGCATCATTTTCTTATAACCAAATTCTGTCAATCACAAAATTAATTTTATATATATTCCCAACACACAAATATGCATACACATACACAATCATGCATAAAAATACATATCTATTTATGCATACATAAACAAATAGAAAACACAGGCTGCTAGTAATGAATCACCAGAAGACTGAATGGTAATATTTACAGAACTGAATAGTATTTTTCTATGTAGTTACAGTTTAACACCTCACTTAGAGCTTTTACAAAGAATCTGACTTTAAGAGTGCAATGATTTTTGAAAATCAGCCTTATTAAAAACCTTAGAGTGAGCATCCAAAAATCTAGTTTCCAATTGGCATTTGAAAAGTTATATTATTTTATAGTATAAGTGGGAGAAAACCTTAACTTGCTTTGGGTTGCATAGTTTTATGGCTTAAGAATTCTTTTTTGCAACATATACTCAACAAGAACAGCTACTTTTAACTCCTGTGATGATAACCTATATATGACTAAATAGAAGAAAATATGTCTCAAAAGGTCATTGCAAAAATTTTTAAGATTCATGAATCCGTGGCCATTTTTTCTTGCAAACGTTCAAGATGGTGATTTTTTTCTGCCTACAAGCGTTTTTAGGGAACCATTCTCATTCGTATGTTGTTCCATGGAGGTCTTGCATAAAGCTGCTAATATGATACCATATGACTTGGGGGGGAATCAAATAATCTGTGCAAATATTGACTCACAAATATCCAGCACATTCAGCAAACAGCTCATAAGTAATTCGTTGGTTAAAATGAATACAGAGGTTCAGAGGATTGTCATGAAAAGCAAAATTTTTAAGACCATACTCTCTTCATTGCAAGTGTACCTGAAGAGGAAAAAAAAGTAAAATCACAAAATCATTTGGATTTTTTTTTTACCTGGTTCCTAATGCAATGTAATATATCTTCTCTTCCCTCCCCACCCCTCCAATATCATATTTCTATGAGCTTTTTTTATTTTGGGTACTATGTTAGTAGAAGTATTTATACATAAGTTTTTGTAGCTTCTAGGATTTTGTTGTTGTTGTTGTTGTTGTTACCCCTATAATATTTTCTTTACTTTTGGAGTGCCATGCTTCAAGGCTGGAGTGTTCTTAGTGCATAGAAGTGAGGAGAGAGATGTTTCAAGTTTAGTCTGTTTCTTCTCCTGTACAGAGAATTCTAAATATTGTTTTGCAGAAACCTCTGAATAGCTGTAGGAATGTCTGCCTCAGAGGAGCCATGTATTATGCACCCGTATTCTTGCTTCATTTTTTTCTTTTTTTTCTTAGGGGTAAGAAAGCTTGCTGCAGTGAAATCTGCCTTCTGGAATGAGGGTATACCAATAAAATTGCACACAGTATGGAAGCAGAGAATATTTACAAAATCAGTTAAAGAGGCAGGTTTTCTGTTCTGCAGCTGTTTCTCAGGAGAGTCACCCACAAGGTGTTTCATACAAAATCTTCAGTAATTTTTATTAATATGTTCCAAAGATATAAAATACTTTGTCACAGATGATTTAAAGTTGTGTTAGCTGCCATGGATAGGCTAGGCAAGCTGTCATTAGGTGGACAGTTCTTCATGGATTTCTTTCTTCTGACAAGAGCTGTTTGTTTTACATGCAAATTTGTCATCTTAAATTCTTCCGATATATAACTGCACTCATCCCACAGCCATGCTGCTAATCATGTACAGTATCAGTGTACTGCTTAATTCCCACTTGAATGTCATCTGTGAGCCTTGAATGAGAAGAAGCAACTTTTTGAAGTGAGAAGTTGCACTTGTAGCATCTCCACAGCCTGGTACTAACTCTTTTGAAGACGTCTACCCTTAAGATAACCAACTACAAATTTCCTGGGTAACTTGCCAAGGGAAAGGCAACAGGACATCAACTGCAGCTGGAATTATTATAGAAGGATGTAATTTCTGGCAGCAGAATTAGAATGTCCAGCGATGCTTGCTGGAGAATTTGCCAGCTGAGTGGCAACACTCAGAGGAACAATTGAAATCCTCCTAACAATCTGAACAGTAGCAGCCCAAAACCATCTTGAAGCAAGCTTCGTAGATGAGTACTAATCAAAACATGGAATATAGCCGTTTGCTGTCTTCATACAATATGGAGGATGCACTCTGCTTGAGAGAGTTTAGAAAAAAACCTCAGAGGACATCTCCAATGAAAAGCATATTAAATTTTTATAACTTTATTACAACATCTTACAGTGTTCAGAACAGTTCAGATGTTTTGTTTTACCGCTGAATAATGTCCTACTGGTGTTTGACCTGTATAATAGTCTCTAAGAAGCTCATCTCTTTTTTCGACAACATTAAGCTGAACAGTCTGGGGTATAACCTCTGCTGGTGTCAAAGATGTTATCTCTGAAGTCAGTGGAAGTGCAGTGATCTACATTAGCACATGTTCTGGCTCTGCACCTTCTTTTGTCCTCTATCTCAGTTCCATGGTTATAGCAGACTGCTCTTGAGTAGACTGGAAGGATTAAGCTGATGATTTGGTATTTCAGGGATTAAAAGGCAGTTTATGATAGAGCATATGGTCTTCTTCTGCCCTTTAGTATTCCTATATCATGCATCTAATGCAATCTGCTGCCACAGAAATAGGAAGCCTGATAACCTGTTAGAACCAGAATAAGTAAGAGATTTGTAAACAATTGCACTCTGAATAAATTATGAAAACAGCTCACAATAAGTTTATTACCCCAAGAACATGAATTGATTAAAGTGTGTTAACATTTCTGAGCTTTTAAAAAACAAATGATCAAAGCTACAAATTATATAGGTCTTTAACAGTACAAATAAATAAAATTAATAACCAGCCCAGCCAGTATTAAAGATTGCGTGGCTAGAGAATTCATCACTCTATTGACCCGAACTTTGGACTGGTTATATAGCCCAGATATAATAAAAACGCACACATGGTTTACCTGCCTCAAAACTGCATCAGATTACACTGGGTTAAACTAAATGCCACAAGCATGGATGAATCCTGAGGGGCTTTTGCCTCCTGTGTTAAAATATGAGATCACTGCCCTTTATGTTTCAAGTTGTATCACAACAAACATTCTGTGTAAGAGGATACAGCGGTCTACATTGCAAATGCACCATGGTTTCTGCCAGCACTGAGCTGGATTATATTTTTTTTTACCCTTTTTTTCAAGTATTCTAAGGCGCAGCCTTAATCCTTCATTAAACAAAATTATCTGTAGGCTCATTAGGACTCTGGAGTTCATCGTAGCTGGCACCAAGCAGCAAACAGGCAAAGGGAAGGTTCTGGGTATCAGCATTGATAACAGGCACTGTACGTGATTCTTCGGTGCTGAAATGCCCTTCTGCCATGGCTGGCTATAAGCGAATTGGCTGGACAGATTTTCCAGATCCCCTGAACATTCCTAAATTACTACACTCACCTAATTACAGTCCTCAGGGGTCACATTTCATTTTCTGAAAACTGGTAACAGGCCACCACAGCTGATGAAATGATGTGGGTATCCAGGCAACTATTGTGCTGCTTGATTAATATAGCAAACACTTGTGTGGCATGATCTCACATGCTTCCAAATGTTCCATATGATCTGCCTTGAACTGGAGACCATAAAAGTTTGCCTCATAGTTACATTCCCAGTCTTTCATGGATCAGATTTTCCAGATGAAAATATCTATTATCACTCCTTTTTATACCCCTCTTTTGTATGATTCAACCCCTGACTTATGCATGGAGGTGTTTAAAAACAGGAGGTTGATTTCTGCTCTTTCTTCTTATCACCTTTTTCTTCAGCAAAGTTTATTCACTTCACTCTAAGCCAGTTAGCTATGGGGAGGTTTCAGCTTGCTTTCAGGTATTAAAATAGGTAGATCGGCCACAGACTTTTAATTCAGGGTGTAATGTCTCTCCAGTGGATGCTTTCAACAGCTGTAGCATGGACATATGTCTAAGGGATAAAGGAGTACAGACGAGAAGTGCAGCTTCTTGTCAGAGAAATAACAGAGGGAGATTTCCAAAATACCCTAGCCTGCTCACTTTAGTGGAGAGGACCTGAGCACTACTTCCTTCTCAGATGCCCTGAAAGTATATTCTAAAAAAAAGTAGACCCAGTATTGGCACCAGAACCGTAAACAAATACCTAATCTAGTTTCTGTTTTGAACAGTACCACTTTCTGCAGGCAGCTGATGCACTCTGCTTTGCAAATGCCAGAGACAAGACACAAAGCAGGCACAGAAAAGGAGGGGGAAAGGAGCATGACTATGGTAGATATTTTCATAATATCTCCTATTCTGTTCAATAAAGATATTTGTAACAGGGAATGTTACAGAAAATGCTACTTCTACATTTACCTCTCCAGTTAATACCAGAAAGCGCTAAATGACAAGGAAAGAAATGTCCTGTAACTAATTGCAAAGTATATTGCTGCAGGTTATTAAGGGAGGAGAAGAAATAGCATAGAGCTGTCATGTTCCCCGAGGAAACTTGGTGACTGCGAGGCAGTGGTGTCAGGGCAGTACAGGCAACACTGGCTGCCTGGCCTGTCCCACAGTTTCCGTGGGGTACTCAAGGGGTTAACAGAGCCTGTAGGGAAGTGTTTGCTTTCTTCTGTTTGCAATCAAGCATCTGATTTTTATCTGAGGTGGCAGGTTTAATGCCTTTCTTCTCTGACAAATTTTTACCCCAAGAGGAATGCAAACGTATATATCGGTGTAGTTTTATACGTGCTCATCTGAGCAAGCCAATATTGGCAGTTTGGTCTTCTAATAAAAAGCAAAGCCACTACCTGGTGCCACTTGCTTAAAAAAATTTATATCCCTTACATCATTTAAATGACTTTACTGTAGATTTGTCAGGGGTCAGGTACTTTGACAGAGCTTTAGGCAAGCCTAAGTATCGCTGTTCAGCAATGCTACTTCCCTAACTCTTCCTTTTCTTTCTATTTTTGCTGTTTCTTCTTTAAGTTTATTTAATATTTCCAAAATACCCTATTGCCAGCTTCATAGAGGGAAAGCCTATCTCATGCACATGGCGGGATGTGTTCTGGTGAGCAGAAATTTCCTTTAGACGAGGTCCGTCACTTTGGCATGCGGTAGTCCCTTGCTGAGGAATCGGAGAGGGCCAAAGGATCAGATTGGTGCTGATAGTGACTGTGGACTTGATGTGGACAGATGTCTGCTCTGGAAACAGGACTGTGAGGTACAGTCTGTTTAAATAGTCCAGGGAAGATTCATGAAGCCATGGCAAGTTGCAGACATTTTAATGATTATTTTTCTATACCTGGGCACAGCAAATACTGTCTAATTCAAAATAACTTTCTATCCCCTCTTACTTATTGGGAGTCCTGCTTTGACTGAAACTTTTGTTATAGATCTGGAGCATAAAAGAGTTTGTTAACAAAATACATAAAAGCTAAATAGATTTGATTGCTTATAAAACATCCTTGCTTAAGCAGCTCTTTGGTAGCTCCATGACTAGATGGTATGGTGATGCTGAATGCACCTGCCAGAAACATTGAAAAGCCACTGTGCTGTACCATGAAGTTTTCATTTTGGCTTAACTAAAAATTGGTGCAAGAGTGTTTTTTGTCTGTTTGTGACTGTTTAAAAGCCCTAAGTGTTTGGTTAGATCACAAAGCAAACTGAGATAAAAGGTACTGATTTTGTCTTTTAATTTTGGGGGGGAATACAGAGAAAAACTGTAGCTGCAGGATGCTTGCAGTTAACCAAGTAAAAATAATGATTAGTGCAGTCAGGACTGAGTTTTGATCAGCTAATTCTCTGTCTATAGCAGAATTCAGATCAGATTTGTCCGGGTTGTGTTTTAAAACACTTGTCACCCCTGGAGTTTCTAGTTTATTTCTTACTCCATTTTCTCAAACCAAGTGTTAACAGTACCCCCTGATAATAATGAACAAAACTTGTCATTAACATAAGATGAAGGAACCTTACTATGGCATTTGAGAAGTCACCCCAGATCTTTTGCCTCTAGGCCTAGACCTCCTAGGACAAAACAGAAGATGCAGGCTGTGGTGTTTGAGCACAGGACTCCTAGATTTTTAATTCAGTCACATACTGTTGCTTTCCTTGTGGCTTACAAAATTGCATCCCTTCAAGGAAAAATTCAATATTCCACCAAATATTGGGTAACTGATGACAACTTTGAATTTGTTGAGTATAGAGTAATATCTCTCTGGGAAGTACTTGCATCCACCATCATGGGAAGCCCATACCCATACTGATTTCCTAAGATCACTTGCAACCACCCTGAACAGGAGACGTGAATTTAGATGAGATAGTGAATTTGGGCCTATGCTCAAACTGCTGTGCAAACACTCCCAAAACTGTTGACAGGTCCTGCAGAATGAGGACCATCAATCTCCTGTTCCCAGCTGTCTCCATGGTGGAGAGCACTTGTGTTGGGTGGTAGCTGGGATCCCTGCTCCAGAGTGTTGCAAATTGCAGCACTGGCACCAAAGCTGCTGTTATCGCTTCCAGCTCCAAACTCCTTTCATCTTCACGATTCATTACTTGGAGTGTGTATTTTCTGCATGTCAGGTTTTGGTATTACAAGAAGTGTGATCACAACTGGATTCATGCCAAGGATAGACTTGCTATTGAGTTTCTAACAGACTTCAGTTCCTTGGTAGCTCTGCAACCAGACAGACATACATGGATGGGAAGGCGCTGCTCCTAAAGCTACCCAAGGGCACCCTAATAAGCTCTATTTCTGTGCTGTGTTGTGGCCATCCTGCTTGGATCACAGCAGGAGGAGACCTGAGAGAGGATTCCCAAACTGGCACCAGGTTCACCTGTGCTGTGATGAGAACCTGTCCCCTTGCTTATTTGCTGATTCAGGGTTCCCATTTTTTAATGCCAGTGCAGCCACTGGCTGTGCCCTTTCCCCTGTTACTCCTCCTGCTGAAATACCAGACAGCTGCTTCTTTTTTTTCAGTCCACCAGTGCTCACTGATATAAAGCCAAACAGGAGCATAAGCATAGGAACATACTGGTAAGGTGATGTTACACTACCATGCTGTACACTGTTACTCCTTTCTTTCTTTTTCTTTCTTTAAAGATGTCACATGAGAAGGAAAATTCAGTACACATTCTATCTGAGTGCAGCTGGAAACCTCCCCAGTCACCCTTCACTGCTCCCGGCACCTCAGTATTATATGGGTGCAAACACTGACCCTCCAGTTATGTTGCTGAAGATGCTCAGGACAGGACCCAAGATGGACCTTTAGGTACCCAGGGTGGGAAGCAAGGTTAAGCACAGCCTGCCCCAGTGGTGAGAGTGGCTGGGGCTGGGACTCTGGCCGACAGGTCCCAAGCCATCACCCAGCAACTCAGCTGCTGGCTTTTCCAACATGATCTATAGAGCGATGCTGACAGTAGATTTTCTGGCAGCAATAAAGGTGGCCTGATTCAGAGAATAATTACTGTATGCAAATGAGTGTGATTTTCCTCTGCCCTTTTATGGATGACTCTGCTCTGCCATTCATCAGGGCCACAAATTTCACTTGGTAGGAGACGGATTTAAAGAGACAGCCGCCTCTAGAGCTTTGTCTCGGACTTACTAAATCCATGCTTAAGTGTCTTCATAAATAGACGTGCATATGTTATAAAGGGGATGGCAGATTCCAGCCTCTTTATCTATGTATTATTGCTTAGGAAACTGTTGAGAAAACATCCGACTCTCTGGCCATACAGTATATGAAAGCTTTCACTGGTTTGAATAACAGTCTCTTCTCAGATCAGGGTTATATGTGGTTCAGTATGGCCTCTAGTGTGTTTTTTCTCTCTCGCTGTGTCCTTTATGATGTTTATACGGTATGTGCCTTGGTGTGCAGTGGAGGAGGGAGAGAGCGCTATATTTTTTTCTGATGACGATTAGTTAATGGCTATCACATTCACTGTAGTAATGGTAGAGGCTGCACTCACAGCAAGAAGCCTCAGTGTGTTTGTGCTATGGAGGTTCAGGCCATCTCCTCTCTATCAGGAAATGCCCCATAGTCTTGATTCTCCTGTCTTTGTATTGATCTGATCACTCAATCAATGTGTTGTGCTAAAAAGAGGGGAAACCCCCCAGCAGAAAATAACTAAATCAAGATTTTTGTGTCTGAGCAGGATGTGTGCCTGCTAGGTAGCAAGAAAAGAAAACCACGATGAAGTCAGTTTGCTGTTCCCTGATGCTGGACACAGGAACATGGTGGTGTGTTCACAGGGAATCTGTAGTACATAACATGTCATTGTTAAATATTAATTTCTGCACTTGCTTCCAGCATACACTGTGCACTCTCCTCCTTAGAGCATGGATGAGAGGGGAAGGAGAGTGCTATAAACAGAGCAGGCCTGTCTGCCACTGGGCTGTCTTGTTATTCATATGGCAACAATATACTGGTGTCAGTACATCCAGAACACTTTTCTTCCAGTGTCACTCAAAAAATCAGAGAAGCTGTGATGCTTCTCTGTTTACTGACAGCGTGCGCCACTAGAGGCCATCACACACTTCCCTAAATAAATATCAATTAACACACTTGGTTATAGGAAAATTTGGAAGATGGGACCTGGGCCCCCCCTCTCTCAACAGCAGTACTTCAGTTCAGGGGTCAAGTCCTTCAGCTCACAAATCTGTGCAAGATACATTCTGAAGATTGAGCTCTTTTAAAGAAAGGAAGCTATTTAAAGGAGGAAGCCTTTGGCCCACACGCAGGAGGTATCAGACATTCCTTTTCCTTTGAATATGACAAGTAGGTATCAAAAGAAAGTGGAAAAAAGCAGACCAGGAGTGTATTTTCTTCAGGCTGTCAAAAAGAACAGAGAACAACATTTGCAGTTAAATGGGGCAATAGGGAAAGTTTACCCACTTCTAAGTTGGTGTCTCGTTCAGTTCTGCTTTTGGCAAGTTTCTTCAGTCTTGCAGGGGCAGGCACAGACTGGTTTACTACATCCAAACCTCCCCACTGCTTGTGACAAACTGTAATTGTTTGCACCACAGACTTAGCTGTAATGCATCTGGGCAGCTAAGGACTTAACTCGGCATGAGTGAACATTTTCTGAGATTTAGATGCATGGGTGATTTTCTGATAAACAAACCTTGAACAGCGTTGGGCAGTAAAATTTTCCTATGGAAATCCAGGCAAACTCCTGATAGTAAAAAGTTCTTCAAAGCTGAAGATGGGCTGTGTAAAAACTTCGCTTTACAAACAGAAATTAGTGACAATGATCCTGCAAAGCCTTCAAAGATGCTGCTAGTGCTTCCACATGAGTCTGTAATGAGGCTGAAGTCCACGCTGGAGAGCCTTATCCTTACTCCTACCCAAGGAGGAGAGCAGCAGGGCAGAGGCAAGTGTTCGGAGAGTAAAATTAATTATTGGCAGCAAAAAAAGAAGCTTTTCTAAACTATTAAAAGGTATTTATCCTATGTCTGTTGAGCTGCTGTTCTAATGTAGGCTGACCTCTGACAAAGATTACAATACTTTGACATTCTTACATTGCATTAGTAGCTACAGTGACTCATTTGGGATGCGGATTCTGACTTACAACTTCAGAGATTATCTGCTCTGTGTCCTATTATTATTTCTGTATTAAGGTGAGCCTTAAGGCTTCAACATTGGGTTTCCATGTAGCTTTGGTGTATAGCAGGAGATTAAACCAGTTATGAAATTGTTCTCCTTATTCTCTGTTTCCCAGCCATCACTGGTATCAAGCAGATACTGTGAACTGCTGCTGAGAAGTGTTTAGAGTGGAGGTCAGCTGCATATGCCATTGGGCACTAGAGTCCTTTTGACTTTTTCTTCAGACCTGGTTATGACATTGAGACTTAGGGAAGCTGTCCGATGCTGGGCAAACTCAGGGGTTCTGATGCCAGGAGCAGGTGGGATCCCTTGTGGGGCCCAGTTGAATTCCTACCAACCACAAGGTACTGCTGCTGCTATGAAGTCTGTTTAACAAGTGTTTAACCATTGCATTGTTTGCACAAATTTCACTGATGCTGGACAAACCTTGGGAGGACACCATGAGAACTTCCAATAGCCTGCAAGGATATCTGATCTAGGACTTGAAGAATAGCTGGGGCAGGGTTAGAGAATGGAACATTTAAATACATATACTTATTTTTCTTTAGATCCACAAGAAATTTAAAACTAAGGCCTTTTCATACTGATTAAACTTGTGCTGCTGGTGATTCGTGTTAGTAGGAAAAACGCATGAACTTCAGAACTGCTTTTCTGTGCAAAATGTGGAGCAAAATCTCCAGACCACAATCAGAGGAAAAGGAAAGAAAGTGGGAGGAAAGCTCATTAAAAGGGGAATAATCACAAATTAATTGAACACAAATCTTCACGTGAATGTATCCCCCCTCACCTGCAACTTACTTTCTTCCCCTCCAATTCTCTGTGAACACAAATGAGAGATGGCTTCCGCAACCCAAGTCTGGATATTGCACCCCATATGTTTTAAATATATACACACCATAAGGTCTAGAGTTACTGTTACACATTTATAGTAGTCCCCACTGTACACTAGGTACTTGCCAAGCACTCAAGAAGAAAGATTTCTGCTCCAAGGCATTTGCCATCTAAAAGCAGTGACAAAAGTTGACAGAGGGTAGGGGAGAAATGATAGGCAGTTTACATATAGTCAGCTGGACATGACAGGAGCAATTTAAAGACTAGATGGGAAGAGGTCCTGCAGGTGAACTCCAGAGGTCCTGCTGGGCATCTGGGGTCACATAGATGAAGTCACAGAAGCAGCTGCGGAGCAACCTGACAAGGAGATAAGCAGGCTGTCGGCATGGGAGTCCACCTAACTGAGCAAAACAGATTGATTTTATTTTTGAATAAAGGCATTATTTAAATTGGATATCTAAATAAAGCAAAGTTCCCTATTCAATCTGACATCTTTTTGTGTGGAGACATTGCTATGAAATTTGAACCATTACGTTTTTTCAGCTGAATTTTCACCAGCTGAAGTCTACTTGCAACTAGCTCTTCTTCTGCCTAACATTTTCCTCCTCTCAAATCCCTTGTGCTCCCTCTTGTTCATGGACAAATGCTTTGCCAGGAGAGGAGCAGCTACACTACCTCAAACCAGAGACTTTTGTGTCTGTTACCCATAATGCCTTAAAGTGGACAAAAGATTTCTGAAACACACACTGAGACACACCACAGGAGAATAGTTAAAAGAAAATAGAGCATCTTTTCAGTCAAAACATCCTGCTGTATCTCCACATAATGCATCATGGCATATGACAGGAAGAAGATGACATCTCTCATCACTAGTCAAAAATAAAAACCATGTCAAGTATGAACTGCCTTTGAAAAAGAAAAAAAAACAAAAGCTGTACTTGATTTCCATGGTCAGACATCCTGGAAAGCCTCCAAAAAGGGGGGAAGAAGGAGGGGAAAAAAAGAAGAAAAAAAAGAGAGGGAAAAAAAAATAATGTTATTGATTTCCTCATTGGGAATGTTATATAACCTTCATATTTTATTAAAAAGCTGTACTCTCACTTTGTGAAAGGTCCTTTAACACATTATGTCATTTTGTAATACAATAGTTCTTCAGCTCCTTCCAGCCCCATCTCCCCGATGTCTTCTTTCAACTGTAGTTATTTTCTTTGCTTTTAGAAAAATATTTGTGATAAAATGTTTGCAAGTGTTAAACAAAGGGGTGCACTTTAGTGCAGCATAAGTTAATACAGGCGTCAGGCGACACTCAGAACATGCTGACATATTTCAAGGAAAACATGAGATTGCTTCAGTTTAAAACCTTATTTTTTTTGTCCTGAAACAACAGACGTTCATAGGCTTTGTTTTAAGGATGCAAAACCTTTTTTTTTTTTGCCCCTCATAATATAGTAGATTCCAGCTGCAGGACTTTTTCCTTTCCCCCTTCCTCCTTCCCCACTTCTCCCCCTCCTCCCCTCCATCTCTCCCCCTCCTTCCCATCCGGCGTCTACTCACGCACACATACTCTCTAACTTTTTGTTTTTAGTAGCGGCTGCCCCATAAGAAATGCTATCCAACAGACCTGGTGCCTGTCACCGCTTCCCATCACATGCCTGGTAATTAAACTCTGACTGATTTATTGACTGACAGCCAACAAATCCCAACCCAGTTTTTATGATATACATGCTTCTCCAGGCTAAATTCACTCAAACAACAGCCCAGCTGAAAAGGAGGAGGAAAGTGAGGGGAAAAAAAAAGAAAGAGAAAAAGCTCTATACACACATACGTGCACTCATACACACTCACATGCAAAAAAATCTGGTACTGGTAGATGAAGGGGAGACATTTTGCAAAAGGAAAAAAAAACCTCAGCACAACATCTCTTTCAAATCCAGACTTGGAAAGGGAAGGGGGTGGGGAAGGAAAGAAGTAGTAAACATCATTACTTCAGCTTTAAGATCCATTTGAAACGTCTCACGTACAAAAGACCTCTGAAGGGGAAAACAAGACGTTCTTGCAGCTAATATTACAGTCAAGTTCCAATTTTACCTAAGGGAAAGCAGCTTTATTAAAAGTCATGACTGAAATTGCGTGACAGGTGCCAATATTCTCCACCCTGACAGATGTGTCAGTTTGCGAATGCCATTTTCTTGTCAGCGGTCCCTAGATGGAGTTGCTCCCATCACCATTTGTCTCTCTTCCAGTTAGATCACACATGCCCGTCGCTTGCCTCCAAGCTGCGCTGCGTTGTTTGATATGTGGAATCTTCACAATGAGACTTATTAAAAGACAGTCCATTATTTTTATTTAGAGCATTTCCAAAACAAGCAGAGCGCACAGAGATAATTTAAAAATTGTGCGGCGGGTCATTGCCAGGCCAGAGCGGCTCAATTGGAAATGCATAAGAAAGCAGTGTCTCCCCCGAGCCCCTCCTCATCCCTCAGTTCATAATGAGGTTGATTTGAGTGACATTTAACCCTTGAATAATGGCCCTTCCAGTCGGCAGGACTGTATAGCTGTGCTCCTCAGAGGCAGTTCAGCCTGAAGGATTAAGTCTTCTGATTTTTCCTAAATCTCATGCATGCCCCCCTCCTTCTCCTTTCTTATTTTGTTACAGGTGGGCTTCACAGCATACTGCTAGATGTAAAATACTCTTGATCGTCTGTATTTATAGACCCTTTTCCTCCTCCTGTTGGTTTCAAACACAAAGAAAAATGGTATCTCTCAATCGTGCCTGGTATGAACAGCAGGTAAAGCTGCAGCAGACTCCTCTCCAGCTTCTGATGGAAAATTATTACAGATGAAATGATTCTGTAATGGAAATGGTAATAGGAAAGTTTCATTCTAAAGGATGTTTGTGCTAACATGAGAGGCTATAATATGTGATGGATTTGGATGCAGGAATAAGTGTGATCTCAAACTGAATTTTACTTCATCATTTCTAGAGGTGGCACTGGGGGACTGGCGGAGGGCTAATGGACAGTGCTTGCAAACATTGCTAGGTAAAAGGACTTAAAATACAAAATTATTGATGTCTTATTGTCCAAGGCCAAGTGACATAGCAGGTTGTTGCTTCAGTCTTTCTTTATTAAGTACATGGATGCTAATTCTTCTGAGGCTGGAATCAGCTCTTCAGTCTTGGTGAGTATTTGTCACTTGGGGAAAGATGAGTGGTTAATTTGCAGCTAACCCCTTGTAGAGTATAGGAAGTTGGTTTTAGTTCTTGTGAGGAAGAAACATTTGCCTCTTTGTCCCTTGTTTCGCACAAGACATGGTCTGAACGTTTTTGCTGCCTGTCAGAGAAGAGTTTACCTCTGTTGCTATCACAGGTAATTCTGAGCAGGCTGCAGGCAAGGCAAGGCTGTAGACTGGCCCTGGCATTAGGTACTTCTGGCTGCCCAGAAGCATCAGGGTACCTGCATGCTCCTTTGGATCGTGCCCTTCCAGGTACCCCTCAAGCTTTGTCTCAGGCCTCTGTCAGATAGTGGCAGTCTGGGATGATCTTTCTTCACAATATGAGCAGACCTAAAAGCTTTGGGAGACAACAGCTGGACTGAAAAGCATCATAACAATGTTTGACAGGACCTCTGTCAGAAGGCTCCCTCTGGAGCAGAGAAACCAAGGAGGGCAGAAATACTGGAAAAGAAAGAACTGAATAAACTAGAGATTGGTTGTATCACTTCATGTCCATGGAAGGCACTCTGATACCATTTGTGCTGATGATGTTTTACAAGAATCTGACAGGAAGTATCCTGTACTCTGCCAGCCTTGCACAATCACCTGGAGGGCCAGTCGTAGATCTTTCACTCACTAGTCTGTTATCCTTTCCCAGGAGCAATCCTTGATAAATTTAAGAATTAAAAAACCATGACCAAAAACTATTTGTGAATTTCCTTCCTGAGCTGGGAAAAAAAAACAAAACAAAGAAAAGGGCTTCACAGGAATATTTTCTCCCCGCTTTCCCACAACAGTGTCTGTAAAGCTGAAACCACTGTGCTGAGGACACTTCCAGAAGCAATTCTATCATAGTCCCAAACAAGCAGCTCCAGGACAGACAAGGAACATACCAAATTCTCCCTACATTACACAGCATGTTAGTATTTTTCTCAAGGGAGGGAGGGAAGATGGGTTGAGGAAGGAAGACAGAAGAAGACAGAGAAAGAGATCAGTATGATGCTCATTTGGTTAATTTGTTTTATTGTTACATGTATTAATCTTCTCTTCCAAATTCCAGGAATCCATTCTTCCCCTTAAGCTAAAGAAATAAATAGGCAGCTATCATCAAAAGCTGGAGAAAAGAGAATGTTTTGGCACAGTGCTCTAACAGTCAGAAGCTGTGGACTCAGTTGATAGAAGAAAGAAAAGAATCTGCAGGTGAAAACCTCCTGCAGGGCAGGGCAGCAGACTTCACATGACTGTGAGCATTAATGTAGCCTGTTCAAATGACTGTAACTGCTGTGGCATATCTGCTCCAGAGTCCATCTTTCAGGCAGGATCAAGGCTTGTAGGTCTTAATAAAGTCAAATCAACACATAGGAATGAAATAATAAGTCTGGGCAGCTGACAGATGCTAATGAGCATGCTTATTTAAACCACCAGCAGAATCCAGTCGAAAACCAAGCAGATATATAAAACTCTGGACTCAATCCTTTTTATTTGGAGAGAGATAATTAGGGCCCATAGGACATTTTCAAGGAAGATATTTGGGATGCTGCATTAAGAGCCCATTTCTGAGCATGATTAACCTTACTTACTGCAAGAGAAAGTATTTCTGGTTTTAATCACAGAGTGTAGTTAGTTACCTGTATTTACAGGATCAGATAATATGGGCAGACAATGGAAAATACAAATAGGCAGAAAAGGATGGGCTGATGAAGAGCTGTGCCAAAAGCATGACAGTTGATGAGTCCAGGGAGACTTACATGTGTTCTCAGTGGAAAGACCTAGGCAGTAGATACACATCTGCAGACTTTTTGGGGTTTGGAGCTGTGTATAGATGCACATCTAATGGCTATTTTAAATGTTACCTTGACAGTAAGTGAGACTATTTGCTGTTGTGCCTTGCTTGTGTTGAATATAAGAAAGCTGACATTACTGACTCCAAAATCATATCCACGTCATGAAACAGTGAAGCCTTCAATGAGTCCAAGTCCATCAGGGTAACTGCAGCCAGCAGAAAACAAGATTTACACACTGGCAAAAATGGAAATGATCCCTCTTCCCCCTGTGCCTCCCCCCAAGTATTTGCTCTTGCAAACTACTGGCCTTCAGCTGCAACATGGACATAACTCAGATGGTAATAATTCAAAGGAAAATATTTGCTTTTTGTAAAAAAGCTTCATCATTGGGAAAGTACTGACTTCGTTTCTGCATGGCTTTCCTTTCCCCTGTGACATGTTGACCGAGAAAGTTGAAAAAAGTGTCTCCTTTCCCAAGAAAGCAGAGCAGAGATCAACTGTTAGGGCTTGGTGGCCCTGGTGCATGTGATTCATATCTTGTGGTTGCTGGTTTAAGGAAAAGAAGGATGATCCTGGTGATATAGACACATTTTGATCTTGTCCTGTGTTCCAAGGCTTTTCCTTCTCTGCTCTTCAAAGTGACTATTTCAGAAAAAATTGCTGCCATTTCTGTTAGCAAGCAGGCAACCTGCTTTGGGGTAACTTTTTTCTCTTTCTGCACAACTTCTTTATTTCTTTGTTCTGCGACAGTGCCAGGGAAATCTAGAATGCTACATACATTAATACCACTGGCTTTTCTTTCCATTTTTGGCAATCACTAAGAAGAATAACACTTCATGTGGGAGACAGCTGTTCAGATATGCTTCAAGTGAAGTTAAGTTGATATGTATACATTATTCCCCACTTTTTCTTTCTCCTTTTTTTTTTCTTTTGTCTGCATTTGTCTACAGACTTTGAAAAAGAAAAAAAAAGACGTCAAAAATGTTATAAAAGGCTCAGTGTAACTCTTCAGATGGCCCTCTTGCTTCAGTAATTGAGGATTTCTCTTGCCTTTGGTCAATCTGCTTTCACCTGTTCACTATTTCCTAGTCACTAGTAGGAAAGCACTTTCGATTATCAATCGCGACCTCAAAAGGTGTGGGTAACTACTATGGGACTCTCACCAGAACTGAATAACTGCATTGGTCTCCAGATTGGAAAGGATCTGCAGCGAGTGAAGGAAAAAATCAGGAAAAGTAAATAAAGAAGAAAAAAACTGATAAAATGAAGCTGTGCCCAGCTTTGGATCAAGAAAAGCAAAAGCCACCTTTTTAAATGGACAGAAAAATAAGGGAAGTAAGGAATCTAAATTCCTGCAGAGATAAAACTGATTAAGATATCCAAGCCACCTTAAATCAGCCTATTTAAACAATCTGAGAAAAACAAAACTCAGAGTCTCAATCTATCCTACATAGCAGTGGTTTCTTACTACTAATTTTAAAAACACCATTGGTTTTCACTAGTTTTGAATAAGATGAATTTGTCCCAATAAATCTTACTAACACTTATTCCTTGAAGTCACGGCCTAATATCTGTCTCAAGTTCCCTATAAGTTTCACCTTGAGTCTGAATTTCTTGAGTTTTAATAGTTGCTTCTTGATAACTGCAACATATTATGACAAATTTAACCTTTCAGTTACTGATCTTCATGAAATTGCATAGAAGAGTTATCTTCAATGATTTAGAGAAGATTTTAAAATTTATGCTAGTATTTTTTTCCCCTTCAACAACTATCTGAATATAGCCAGTGATTCAGTTTGGCTTTAAAAACAAAGAAATCTAAGACTGTAAATATGGCAGTATATTAAAAAAACCCTTCATCTATTTTTTAGGCTTTCCTATTTAGTATTGCATCAACAAAATTGTTGATGAGGTGCTGACCTGTGGCTAACCTGGGGTGGCCTTCATGGAATATTAATGACTTTGTCACTCTCAAACTCAAGCCAAAGAAATCCTTTAAACTGTCACATAATATCATGCGTTCTACTAATATCACATTCTAGATAGCACAAATGCATATTGAAGTCTCAAGCTGATAGACATACTCATGTGTCTGGGCCCCATCAACCAGTTTGGCCACAACACAAAAGATGAAGCTGGGCGATTCTCAAGCAATAAGCATGACTGCCTAATATTTAGAAATAGTTGAGCCACATTTTGGCTGCAATACTGCACAGGCACTTAGCCTGAGGAATGGAAAATGTCAGCCACAGTGAGTAAAGTTTATTAATGTTTTGAACAACTGGAAGCTTTCCTACAAAGTTGAGAGTTAAGCAACACTGAATAATAGGTGGCACTATAAAATCCGAATGGTCTTGATTGTTTCTGTTTTAAGAAGTCAGAAGTAGATGTGCTTATTTACTGTTTGTGGACTCTGCTCATTCACCCAACTCTTGGGATTAATCCCGCTATAGTGTGTGTATTTGCGTAACATGGCATACATCAGACCCATCTTAGAGAAGAATTTTGATCACATATTCTCCTTTTACGAAGGCATCTGAAAGCCACAAAGTGCATCCCTCCTTATATTTTCCGAGGTTATCATCAGGTGATGAGGAAATCTGTGAGCTCTCACTTGAAGGTGCTGCCTTCAGGAAAATGCTGCCGGAGGCAGTAGTTCTTTTAGCTGCTGGCACTGTCAATCATAAATGTACGTTGGTTCTGTGTCTATGTCCTGTAACTGTTACCTGGCGTCCCCACAGCTTCTCAGGTGGCTTATTCCTTACTAAGCTCCCATGGTGGTTCTTTCTCCGTTTGTGTTACATGGATGAGGCTGGAAACCCAAACTGTTACTGTGGGCAATAGAAAGCTAGTGTTGATGGTCCCAATTGCATGATGTTTTGTTTATTTCTTCCGTTGGGATCCTGTTCATACCTAGAGTTACTAGTTTTACTTGTATTCTCAGTGACCTATTTGTCGCCTTCTATACATGTTGAAATCGTTGTATTACTCTGGTTTCTTGCAAGTTGCCTGATTCAGTCTTCACCAAGGATACCTGAAGGTGCTTAGTGGTGAACTGAGGGGGAGCAGACGCTCTTTAGGCCTGACACTCTGCCTCTGGCTGTGCTAAGCCCTGTTGCCTGTACAGCTCAGCCAGTCAGAAAATGAGGAGATGTGCAAGAATGTGTCCAGTCTGCAGACCTACTTCTACCCTTTCCTCATGTCTGGAACAGCAGGGGCACCAAACAGTATCTACAAAGGCTGGTAGGCCCCAGTGGCATGGTACCCCAACAACTGAGCCTCTGCAGTCTAAATGCAGAACTATGGCCACTCTCCTGAGGTGCCTCTTGCTTGGGACAGTGTTTTGACTCTACCAAGTCTGTCTACTGCCCTACACAACTGTTTTTTTTGTTCCGTGCCTTCTGCTGGCCCATACATTAGGAAGCCAGGCAAGAAGTCCAACTGTATATAAAGGGGAAAACAGAGTCAGGATCAGCAGAGACAGCAAACAAGCCTGAGAAGCAGCGAGAGTTTGGGGAGTAAATAAAATCAGCTTTTTAAATATAGACGGTGTAGGCAGGTTGGGGAAATGCCCAATAGCAAATTAACAACTACACAAAAAACCGGGGGAGCAGAGTCATAACATTTGATATTTAAAAGAACATTTGTGGACTGAAAAGTGTACAGTGTCCTTCCAGTCTGGTTTAGAGAGGTATGGGATATGTGAATATATCACTAAGCATAAAACAAATAGTAGCCATATTTTACTGAGACCACCATACTGGTTTGATTGCAACATAAAGAAAACCAGTGTCTCTGTGTCCACCAGAATTTCCAGAATAGATGTTAGATGTTAGAAAGCAAGTTGCTGTAAGCAAGCTTTTCCATCTTAATCCCAATTTACTTCAGGCTTGCCATTTCCAAAACCAAGAATAACATAACTTTATAAAGATCTTTATAAAGATATAAAGTTTATGATTCTTTCTAATCACAGTGCCTACCATGTTCTCTTCAGCACCCCTATCTGAAGCAGTGCCCTTCTTTTGCTCTCCCCCAGGAAAGAATAATACTTTTAAAGTACTCTGTGGTGCCACAAGGCTTGACAGAATTTGTTCAGAGCTACAGGCTCCCCCTGTCATTTATGGATGTGGTTCCTTTTATGGAGTTTCCTGTATCTTCTATGACACAAATGGGATCCTCCATGATATAACAAAGCTATTCATGGAAAGGCATAGGGGAGACTAAGAGACAGTCTAATAAGGGATAAAGTCATTGAAAAAGAATTGGGGTATGAAGCATATGAACTACAATTCCCATGAGCCATTGGAACAGCATCTCTAGAATAAAATTAATGCTTTTCAGCTGAAAATGCCTTCTTTTTCTTTTGCATTTTTGGATTTTCTCAGGAGGAAGGGGGAAATAATTTTTTGACAGGCACTAATTGTTTCCCATTTTATTTTGGCTTGTGAGCAGATCTTAGTTAAAAGGGCTAAATGCAGACATTCTGCTATTACAGTGTTATGCTCATTCAACAGTCAGTCTTGTTTTACTTGCAGCAAAATGAGTTATACCATATGTGTTTGAAACTGGTAACCAAACAGAGCAGGCTTTCAAGCAACCCTAAGCTAAATTATAAATCTTTTTTGCATCTTTTAAATAATAAAAAAAAAGAATTCTACAGGCACAAAACGAATCAGTGAAGTACTTGCTTCTTGGGCTTAACAATATCTGTCTGCCTGAGAAACCCAGGCACACTAGTAAAAAATACTAAGCAATATAATTATCCAGCCTGACTGTTTCTTAGGATTCTACAGGATTTTAAATCTCATTTGTATGCAGTGTAATAGAAGCATATAAAATAATTTAATTGTTTCTATTTTCAATTTAATACTATTATTTAATTATTATAGATATTGTTATTTTGTTCTCAGTGTTACATAGTCTGTATAAACCCTGGCCATTAAACAGGACCTCACTGATTTATGTACTATACAAACTTGTAACAATACCCTTGGTTACATTTTTTAACCCTGAATTTCTAAATTCACAGAAAGATCTCATCAGGAGAGCAAGAGACTTCTAAAAAAATTCTGTAGTATGAGACCTTATGCTTAAATGATGTCCAAAGCTGCACTGAACTCGGAGAGTTGTTAACATCACTTGGTCTCCCACTCTTGCAAAATTATTGGTACAGAACTAGAGCTAAGTTTCTAGTTTTGCACTATGAATGCATAACTGGAATCATGCAACCTGGTTTGGTGATATCATCAAAAGAGCTTTGCACCTGTAGAGATCTTTAGATGCTCAAAGGTTGGTTGAAATATTCATCAGCTCCATCCCCTTGTGAGAGTGGTAATCAAATGTTATCACCAAATGGGAAATGGGTAGAGAAGTAACATGGCTGGCTTGAGGCAACTTGGAGAGTCAGTGGAAAAGCAAAGAATGGAATTTAGCATTTATCATTTATCCTAATCCTGCTGCCTTGCACTTTGGACATGCTAGTGTAGCTTTGTTATGAAGGCAGCTGTAAACAAATGAAGCAAAACAAAATTTTTGCTATAGATTTAAACGATTACCTTTGTTTTAAATGTACAAGAGATTTGGAATACCTACACATTTATAATAGCATTTTGCAATTCTATTATAATGAATTCTATAATAATATTCTGAAATCAGGGTAATTTACTTAACAGCAGTATTTCAGTTCCATCTGTGATTGATAATGCGTGAGATCAAACGGGCTGGATGCAAAACTTTTGGTCCTTATCAGTGTCATAAGTCTGCAGCAGTTCACAAACCAAAAAGGCCTCTTATTTGCTTGAGGTAGTTCTGATACAGCCCATGGTGAAGGAAAACTCAGAAGAACAGCTGATCTCATGAGATTTTCAACATTTGGAGCCAACATTTTCAGAAAACAGTTGGCAAGATTTCAGTGCCTTGGAACCTGAGTTTTGGTTTAGCCCTAAATTCAGCATAAGCCCAGCACAGCTCCAACACTTCTGAAATGTGTGGGTACGCATCTAAGTTTTTCACACACACATCTATCCTGTCTGTGTATATATATATATATATATATATATATATCTTTATATCTGGGGAGTGATGGATGGAGATTTTTTTTTTCCCTGGAGGAATAACTGTTTGTCTCCTTCCTCATTTCATTCAGGATACAGCACTGGACTCTTTGGAATGCATCACAATGTGCATCCCACCATGTTTATTATTACAGGTTCCAAAGGTACCAAAGGGAGTGCAAGACTTGCCTTGAATCTCGAAATGCAGAGCATATAGCTGTGCCACTACCTCAGCTCTCCATCTGCCTTTTATTATCATTAATATTCCGAAAAGAATAGGATTTTGAGAGTGAAGTTAAAAATCTTTGATGGGTCAAGGCTGTTCTCCTGGAGTGGTCCTGACATCTCTCTTCCCCTTTTCACCCTGCCCAGCAGAATCTTCTCCAAGACTCCTTGCTGGCCTTCAATAAGGACAGTATGTGTTGTGTAGCAGCTGCAAAAGGCCTCACAAATGCTGGCTGACAAGAAGTGACAGCTCTGTATATCTCTCACTGGCACTGACAGCTGACAGATGGATACCACTCACACACAGAAAAAAAGCCCCCAGGATGATTCGCCAACATTACTCTCTGTTCATAGGGGCCACATTTGATTGAGTGCTGCTCAGAATAATAAACCCTTGTCGATCCATTGCAGAGCCAGTTTGCTCACGATGTCCTGATTTTTTTTCCCCTGAAACACGTACCAACATACACACAGAAGCCTTGCTTTGTTTCCCCCCCACACGCCTCCCTTTAGCTTTGTTTGAGAGGAAAAGCTACCTAGCTTTATGCAGCTGCTTGTTAGAGAGAGGGAGCAATGAGTGCACAACTTAGCAATACCATGTTAGGGCTTTGCTCTCTGATAATTCCTTCATTTCTCCAGTCTGTTTATTGTTATCCTTCAGAGTGTTTTTATTCCTTTCCAGTAATCAGCATATTGTTGAGAATAGTGCTGGTTTGGTTAGTCGGCAGACAGTAATGTGAAACTGTTCAAGGAGAGGACAATGATGCATGCTGATGCAAAAAAAAAAAAAAGAAAAAATCAAAAAAAAAAGAAAGAAAGAGAGTGTGATAAAAAGAGACAGATAGATCTAAATGGAGAAAAATGGGGAACAGAAATACAGAGTTTCTGTAACTGTGGTAGCTGAAGAGTTCAGACCCATGTAATTTCTCCGGCTTTTTTTTCCATTTTCTTTCGCAAACTGCTTAATTACTGCACCTACTAGGTGGACAGTTTTTGCCAAAGTTGATGTGCTCTCGGAGAAAACACGCTACATCACAGTATCCCTTAAAAAGACCTGCAATAACTAATATGAACCAAACACACCTTGTTACAGTCTAACAGTCACCAGCATAAAATCTGATGTTTGGGAGGCGCTCAAGAATTCAACCATTACTGAGATAAATGAGAGGAGAAATACGAACTCTCATTATTAGTGATGGTTATGTCATGTTAAGCATTCTCTCTAAATCAGTTCCTGGTACTTATTGTAAAGATCCTTATACATGTTTTGGGATAAGGCAAAACATTGTGTTGTTTCTGAAAAAGAAACTGAGGCAAAGAGGTGTGAAGGTGTATACATGTAAAATTTCCATTCCTTTGGGAAGTCCACATGAAAATGCATAAAGCTAGACCCACATTGTGTACCTAATCAAGGTGAATAACTGATTAGGCATTTAAGTATCCCTACAAATGTGGTTTGATCAGTCTGATATTTTGATGCTTAGCACTTCCAGATATTAATCTGAAAGCTTAAGCACCTGAAATCTGTGAATTATGAAAAAATTTAAATCCATGGGCTGTTTTTTTAAAGCTGTCCGTGCAGCAAGAACAAGAATCTGCTGAGTTGAAGAAAAATTATTAAAAAAAAAAGCACCCTAGGGACAAAAACATTTTCAGTATGGACAGTTTTGTCCCAGGCCACTCAACTTGCTGGATAATCCTGTCCACTGAGCCATATTTTTGTACATTACTTATGTTTGCTATGCTAATATATTCTGGCACACAAAAGGATTTGTTCTGAGGATGTATTAAGGGGACATTTTTTGAATATATAACTTCTTAGATTAGTATGTAAGATGACTGGCAGATTTGCTGGCAGAGGGTATGGGGGTTTCCCCACCAAAGGAGGACAGGACTGTGTCACGCCATAAGTCTGCAGGCCTTTTGCCGCCCAATTCACATCCACATACGTGCATTTTCTCCATGCTTCCAAGGAGGGACTGTGTTGCCGTATAAGACATTCTGTATTTCCAATGCGTTCTTGCTGACTAGGCAGACCAAAGCTTGGACACTGCATAACTGTGCATAGTTGTGGGATCATGCACCAGCTGATATACCGTTTAATGTCAGGAGTGTCTGCAAGCAGAGGAGTCATTCTTAGCCCAGCTACGCATATAGGTATACATATATGTATTCATGCATATGTGTACTTGCACAGAGGCATCTGTGCTTTGGGCACTCCAGAGACCCTCTTGCCCTTTGTGGGTGCAGAGTGCCCAGACAAGTAGGTGGGAGCAGTAAGTCTCCATTATAAGGCTGGGCAGTGAAGACCTCCTTGTGGAGGAGGTTGTGTGCCCCCAGTACTCATGGAGACCTGAGGAAAATATTGAGGTTGCCTGGGTAAAAATTCTAGTGCTATTTGTTTTACCCTGTGACCCTGCATGTCCCTTGGGAAGGACCTGACCCTGCGAGTGAAGCATGGTCTTATCGATATCAGATGGACACAATGAACGGGGGATCCAACCAATATCAAGTGAAAGTGAGCTCATGCAGAGAGGAATAATATTGCCTCCTGAATGAAGCTCATTGTTTTGCTTTTAAAAATTTGACAAAATTTTCTTTTGCCTGATGACACAGAGCACTGTGGAAAAGAGTGATCCGTTCATCTTTCTTTGTGGTATGATGGTCCTCTTTCATACCTTTCTTAATATACAGCTGAAGAAACATTATATAGCTAACAATAGCTATTCTACACAGATATGTCTGATATCTACATAACTTCCCAAAGTGGCAGTGGGAAGCTGTCTCTAGCGTCAGCAAGGAATGAAGATTTTTGTGGTATAATAGATGCATGTATCAGAAAAAACCAGAGGTGAAGTGTACAAGGAATTAAAAAAAAAAAGAGGAAAAACAACTTTTCTATCAGTATGCTATAGGCCAAAGGATTGCTTGTAGATAATCATGGATTAATTGTGAATGTAAAGAAAGAGACACTTTTTTTTTATCAAAGCTGTTGCCTCAGGGCAAGCTCCAGTGCCATGAAAGCCGAAATGTTTTCTTTTATCACAGTTCCTTTTCTGGCACCTGAAATTATTTCTTTCATGTCTGATAGTGAGGAACGAGGCAGCATAGCTCCCCAGAGATGAGCGATTGTTACCGTGGTCTCATAACATATTGGCAGCCGATGTGGCATCCATGTACACCTGTCACTCAAACAGGGCAAAATGCAGATGTGGCACAAAAGCCTGAGCTCTACTACTTGGAAGTCTTCCCCCTTCAATGCTCATACACACCCCAAAACACACATGTCATCCTCAGCCCCCCTTCTCCCCAGGATGTGGCTGTTTTTCAGCCTACACATATGTGAGTGCACTCAGACGTTATCAGGCCTGTTTAATGCAATGAACCTGCATTAGCATTTCTGCAGGGCAAACACAAATAAACAGAAAAGCACTGAAAAAAAAATGTTTCAAACAAATTTCTTTGCAAGTCAGGCAGAGAGACAGAAGGAGAGAGAGTAAAGCACACAAATGAGCCGATTTCCTTCGTATGGAAGTGAACTAAGACCTTTTTAATGAAGACTCCAAGGCTGGGGAGGGACAGGGGGGCTGCATGGACGTTTATTTACTTTTTGATTATCTTCAGGCTTTGGACAGCTCACATCACTGTTGTCACATAAAGCAAGATGATGAAAGTGTTAAAAGGCAAGCAGATAGAGTTTTATTTTAATCTTAGGACTGATGCTCTTGGGGCTAACTTGATGCTCTTGGGGCTAACTTGAACCACAGTTTAAGGCCCAGCACACAGTTAAATGAAAGAGACAGGCAAAACAATTTTTGTCAGGAGATATTGTGTCTGATACAGATGTGGGACAGGTCTTCTGTTAGGAGTGGGACATGACTGCATTAGAAGAGAAAGGAAATAATTTAGATATATGGCTCTAAGGTTAAAAAACACATTGAGGCGGACTGGATTTGCCCACGTGAATGATCTGACATTTTTGGTCAGTGAGACAGAAAGTACAATACAAACTGTAATGTGAACCCCCTCTTTTCTCTCTCTCTCTTTTAAGCAAATTGCCAATTTAGCTTCTGGGCTAAAGTAAATAGTGCACTGCCCTTTTTTTTTTGAAAGGGAAATATGACAAAGAACCCAAATGCGCTCATCTTAAATTTGCAAATCTATTGCTTTATTGAACCATTTGTCCATTCTTATAAGCTGATTTATAATAACTGTAATATGATTCATCATGTCATCTTGTAAATAAATGTGACACTTCATTAAACACAGTAATCAAATTTAAGCAGTCCCACTTTCATGCTAACAACTGAGACCTTTACAATTGTATTGCTTTGACGATACTCCTACTCTAATCAAAGTAGCATCAAGCAAAGAATAAAATGTAGCAGAGGTAGATTTCTTAGAGGAGTGATAAAGAAATAAATACACTTTTAAGTAGCCAGGAATGAAATTAGCAATAGTCTGAAATTTATGGTTTTACAAGATACTCCTGTTGGGATGTTTTATTTTAGAAAGGAATGGACAGTTTGAAAATCCTGGAAAATCTATTGTAGGATTAACAAACCCTTTTAGAGCCTGAATTTCAGAAAGAATTTTTTTGCGCTATTTTTGGTTTTACCATCTGGAATGACACTGCAAGCTGGCAAACACAGGAATAATGTGAGATATTTCTATCGCATAGAACTAGCTACAGATTCATCAGAGAATGTAAGCATCTGAACATCAGTTAGCTACCCACAATTATCTCAACTTTAACCTGTTTTGAGGGATCAAGCAGACCCTGTGTTAAAATTAACTTTTGCTTTCTTTTAGGAAATGTTTGCCTTGGTCTCCTGAAGGAGAGGTGTTCAAATCAAGGTAAATTCAAAGAAGTAGAAATAGGAAAGTGAGCACAGAATACAGTTTTTCTGTCTTGGTTGGGAATGATTTAACATTTTAGCAACAGCAAATCCATGTTGTAAGCCAGATTTGCAGGTGGAGTAGATCACTATGAATTATCTTGGGTGAGAATTTGGTCTACAGTCCTTAATTATGCCTACTTTTGATCAGCTGTAAGGAAAAAAGCTTAAAAGGAATAATTTCCATGGCCTTCCTCTCATACTGATACTACTCTAGAAATGAGCATGGAATTCGAGATCAGAACATTTGGGGTTTCCAACCAGGAATTTAGAAATAAAAAGCAAGCAATGTAGCTATGCTGTTCTAATCAGCATTATTGGGATTTTGGTGCACTACAAGGCAGAATCTCTGTTTTCTATTCATACAGTTCTGTTCTTTGTTTTACCACTGGTTAGGGGGAAGCAATCATCACACTCAGAGCCTGAAATCCAGTGCCGCCCAGAATATCAAATGCCACTGTCCTTTCTGAAGTTTATGCTCATGTGTAGCTTGACCACTGAAGTCTGATTCAGTTTTTCAAACAAAATTGGAGACTGCTAAAATTGAAGACAGCTAAAGATAGCATTTTAAGCAGACTGAAAGAGAGCAATGGGAACTGCATGAACGACAGTCCTCAGAAACAGAAGAGGTGTTGAAAGGTAGTGAAGGCTGAGCTCCAAAATGGAAAAGCCCTGAGTATACAGGCATGATAGTAGAAGGTGCCAAGGAAATTCAACTCCAGTAAAAACTAAGGAAGATCTATCACTGTCTGCTACAGGGTGCCCAGCACTTTCAAAGTTCCATATGTTAAACATCTAGCTTCATATTTCTAGTGAAAGAATGGAGGAGGTCTCTGCATTGAGAGGCTGACAAGCAGAAAAGGCCAGAAAAGATGAGACTGTCTGTAAGCAGAGAAACAGAATATGGGCAAAATGATGAAATAACAAAATAAGAGAAAGGAAAAGAATGAAGGTTGTTTCATGTCTGTTTCATACAGAAAATCTTGCTAGAACAGGAAAACAAAAAGGCTGTGCTTGAAAAATGTAATCTAAAATAAATTAAATAACCTTTTCTGTGGACCTAATACTGTTTCTGAACTCTGACAAAGTTTATAGTTCAGCATTAAAGAACGAATGAAGTAGATCTTGGAGCTCAACTGCTGTAACACAAGGATCCTTAGATGGAAACAAAGATGTCCTGGGATGGGTTGATAAACAGTATTTGTTAAATAGCTCTCATCTAGGAACAAGCATTCTTAAAGAAAAGTGTGAAGTGAACATCCAGTCTCAAGGGAAAGGTTAGGGCTGACTTGATTTTAATTAAGTCATTTTAATAAAGTCAAATCTTCAGACAGGATTTGGCAACATTTGGACTGCATCTGGGAACTCTTCTTCCTTGCATTTTACCACCTTGAGAAGAACTGACGTATGACCCTAAACAATTTCAGTTGTAGTGATTCTAGGTAGTCTTTGGAGCACCGACCTTGTATCTGTATTTTTTACTGAAAAGTTGATTTCAGGATGCTTTTCATCAGCAGATCAATCTAGTGCAAATATTTGAAGCTTCATCCATAATCTTAGCTAGCTTGGTTGTGCCTGCTACTTGCACAGCCACTCCTTACCATATGAAACATTCCTGCTGCATCAGTCAGCTCTGGCGGATAAGAGCACGTGAATGCTCATAAGCAAAACATGAGGTATCTGGTGTGAAAGACTTAGCTGGTCCTTATCTTGTCTTAGGGCAGTAATTGAAATCTGCATTATCAGGACCTATTGTTATGCTCATGCGTTTTGGAACAGCAAAATGGCTAGATGCATATGGCCATTTTGCAGTGCACTGAAAAATTTCCAGAATGAAATATTATAATTCATAGGTCCAGCTACCTAGAGGATCCATAACATCGAGACAAGCATTCAGTTTTCCTCCTACAAGAAGTGGAGAGGACTGAGACCTCAGTACAGGATCCACTATATTATCCACTGTATGGTAATGTTAAGCAATAGGAAATGGCTTGGGAAGAGCAGCTGGAAAGCTGCCCATCAGAAAGGACCCTGGGAGTGCTGATTGGTGGCCGGCTAAACATGAGCAGCAGTGTGCCCAGGCAGCCAATAAGGCAAATGGCATCCTGGCCTGTATCAGAATTTGTGTGGCCAGCAGGACTGGGTAAGGGATTGTGTCCTTGTACTTGGCACTGGTGAGGCTGCGCCTCAAATACTGTGTTCAGTTCTGGGCCCCTCACTGCAAGAGAGATATTGACTTGCTGGAGCAGGTCCAGAGAAGGGCAACGAAGCTGGTGAAGGATCTGGAGCACAAGGCTGATGAGGAATGGCTGATGGAACTGGGGTTGCTTAGTTTGGAGGAAAGAAGGCTCAAGGAGGACCTTATCACTCTTTATGCTACCTGAAAGGAGGTTGTAGTGAGGTGGGTGTTGGACTTTTCTTCCAGGGAACATTTAGATTGGATATTAGGAAAACATTCTTCACCAAAAGGGTGATCAGGCATTGGAACAGGCTACCCAGGGAAGTGGTGGAATCACCGTCCCTGGAAGTGCTCAAAAACCTTGTAGATGAGGCCCTTAGTGACATGGTTTAGTGGTGGACTTGGCAGTGCTGGGGTAATGGTTGGACTTGGTGATCTTAAAGGTCTTTTCCAACCTGGTTGATTCTATGATTCTAAATGTAAAGAACCCAATGGATTTAAATTTTGAGGCATGAATGGCTGGGAGGTCTTTCCTCTTCAGCCTATACATGTGTACATTTTCACAGCAGCACAGCATTTTACCTAACGTAGTGTGCCTAGTAGCTGGCATACTCTGACCAGACTCACTCTCAAGTTTAATTTCTTCCTCAGCCCAAAGGATTTCACAGAATCACAGGATTGTTTAGGTGGGAAGGGATCTCTTGGTATCATCTAGTCCAGCCTCCATGTTCAAGCATGGATGGCAAGGGCAAGTTGCCCAGGACAGTGTCCCATAGGGTTTTGAATATCTTCCAGAATGGATACTCCATAATCTCTCTAGGAAAACTCTTCAAGAGTTTTACCATCCTCACAGTATAAAAAGTGTTTTCTTGTATTCACATTGAATTGCCAATATTCTAATTTGTGCCCATTGCCTTTTTCCTGTCATTAAGCATCACTGAGAACAGCCTGGCTCCCTCTTCTTCATTCCTTTCCATCAGGTGTTTATACAGATAGATTGAGAAGATCATGTTGAGTCCCATCACTCTCAGCCTTTTCCCATATAAGGGATGCTTCAGCCCCTTAATTAGTTATTGGCCCTTTGCTTGACTGGCTCCAATAGGTCTGTCCTCACTTGTGCTAGGAATCCTGGAACTAGACACTAGCACTCCAGATACGTCTTTCCAGTGCTGAGTAGAGGGAAAGGTTCACCACCTTTGACCTGCTGCCAGCACACCACCTCATGCATCCCAAGATGCTGTTCACTTTCTTCGCTGCAAGGTTGTATTGCTGGCTCATGGCCAGCTTCCTGTCCACTGGGTTTTCCATTCATTTCATCATGGTGAATCTCAAATTATATGGTCTGGTCATGACAGTAGTAAGCCTGTGGTGGCAGTTTTGGGGTGGCACACTTGGAGTAGCAGTTTTTATGCTGTGCTAGTCATGTACCAACACAGATAGCAAATCAGTGCAGGGTGTAGAACTCCCATTAGAAAACCAACAAAAACCCCAACTTGCCCCTCTACAACAGAGCTTTGAAAAATAATTAAAAAAACAAAAAAAGGAGTGGCAACAGTCAGAGGAGCATCTGCTTACTTTTCAGTGCTTCATTTTTTTGGTCTTCAATTTATCCTTATACAATCAAGAGGTCAAATTTACCACTCCAACTCTCACAGCAAGCTAGCTAGATCCACCAGTTTCGGTATTACCACGGGGAAGCTCTAACTGCTTGTCCAGGAAAAGGGAATGGATGGCATGTACAACTGCAGTGGTAAAAGGATCCAAAAAGTCTATATTGTCTCCTGGAATTTTGTTAGCTTTTCTTTTTTTTTTCTTTTAAACAAACTGCTAACTAACTTTGCTGCTTCTGCACTCTTGATGTTCATTAACGGGTGACTGGCATTGTTCCATGTCTGGCCATTGAAGTGCAAAGAAATACAGTTGCAGACTGACTGAATATACATGATGCTGTCAAGCATTGCTGCTTGGTGGCATTAATATTACTATTATTTATTGTTTACATATTTAATGGCCTTACTGAAATTATGCACTGTTAATATTACTAATTATAAGACAATAAACAAAATTTATAAACAATTTCTAGTGAAATATATAATAAGTGATCAGTGACGATACCTGAAATAGTTGCGGGTTTTATGTGTGCACTCCACAGATGATTTTAAATTGATACTATCATAATATAAGTCTGTACTGACAAACTTAGGCATCAGCAAGTGACCTACATAGAATCATCTTTGTCTTCAGCAGAGAACTGATCAAAGCTATAATTATGGTGTGATTACCTTGTTTTTAACTCTAGTTAGCAAAAAAAGAGAAAAAAAAAGAAAATGAAATCTCTCATAAATCAGATCTTTGAGGTCACCAGCTCTACTTTTTTCTCTCACTGCACATTATTTCTTTAGCTAGCACTTAAGGAATTATAATGGTCATTTCCTAAGCAACACTGACCATCTCCTGACTACCCTTGCCTTTCAAGACACAACCTATTTTCCCAAAATAAAATTTTGTAGGCTTTAAATGCCTAAACCTGCTTTGATAATGGCACTGTGTCTCAGCTTCAGGAAATCCTGCAGATTTGTTGTTACTCAACAGAGGTCTGACACAGAGTTATATTAGTGAGCCTCACTTCCTGGGCCAGGTAGATTTTCTTAGTGAGAATCAGGACAGTTTGCAAGAGAAGTCTCTATTCTCTGGCATTTGGAAGCACGCTATAGGTAAGCTGCCTTCCCTTGTCATCTGTCCTGGTAATTTCCAGAATAAGAACATCTTCTCTTTAAGCCTAGTGGGACTCACAGGATGTACCCAGACAGTGCTGTCTGAATGCAACCTATGTTGCCACATAACCTGCTTGCACTGTCACATTTGCAGCATCAAATCCTGGGTGGGTTACAAAAACTGACTTGGAAATACCTATAAGAACAACAGATCTGGCTTTTCCATGGGCATACCCAAACCAGCTTCTCCACTAATGCTCACCACTTCAATTTTCTCAGCTGCAGGCAGTGGTGGCTAGGAAAAAAAATGCTTATATCTGTGTAAAATTGATGATTTAAAAGTATTCCATGTACTGAAAACCAGAGAAATTTGGAACTTTCACCATAAACACTGCACTTTTTGAGAAGGCTTCTTCTTGTAGAAACAGGAGAAACTCTTCCCGAAGGCCTGCACATGTAAATCGTAAAGGAAAAAGGACTGATCCTGTCAGTGCTTTAATAATGCCTTTCTTTTCCTACCTGTTGCTGCTTACACAGATCTGCTTTTTAATATACTCAAATAGCAGTGGTGACCTTTGGGAAACATGGCCAGATACCTGCATATTAGGACTTTTTAAGATCTTTTTTTCCCCCCTTCCTAACAGCAGGGTGACTAGGACTCAGGGTTTCATTATGTAGGGAAAAGTCCTCTAACTACTGAGAGCGCAGTCTGTAATATAGCCATGGTATTACAGTGTCTTTATATAGGGGAAGATAAGTAAAAGAGCAGAAGTTTTTTTACCAATGCATACACCTTTTCAGCACAGAATACTATCATCTTCCACATCAATACTAAGAATCAAAAAGTAGTAGGAGGAGATAAAATAAAGGAGAAAGCTGGAGCGAATAGAGGACCAAGAAATAAAAAAAATAGGAGAACAGAAAAGGAGCATGGAGAGACAGTTTATTGAAACTGAAGGGGAAAAGCACAAAATGAAAACTATAATACCGGTCTATTTTTATGCTAACATGAAAAATTCATTTTGGTGGCTTTGCGAGCAATTGTGAATCCTGGAGTGCTCACTAATTTCTGACCTTAAGTAACAGAATCAGTATGTGATAAACCGTTTTGCTCATTCACATACATACAACTGCAATTTTATTTAGTAGAAAAGGAAAGAGTTATGTGTCTAGGATTAACAGGGATTCTTCTACAAAGGCTTTAATCAGAACAGTTCCTTCTAAAATAAAAAAGGATGGCGGGTAGCTGAAAAGGAAAGTTTTTCTGAACTATATTTCTTGGAAAACACAGATCTGACCTTCCCTCCTCTCTGTTGAGAATTACTGACTTACCAAGATTTACTCCATTGATATATGCTCTGAATGGAACTGGATATATTTGAACGTAAGTGTAATTATCTGTAAGTACTATAATTTTATTACCATGATGCTACAGCTATTGATTACAGATAATTGTCTGAAGTCTAAAGATATGGTTGCTTAAAGTTGACAGCTAGTATTATCTGTTAGGTGTCATCCCTCTATGCTATAGGAGGAAAATGAAATCAGATTTGAAAAGCACCATCTCACCTAAAATACAAAGGGTGAATATCTTACTCCATACTTTCAAAAATGAGAAAATTTGAACTTGACTCTGAAAAGTGCCTGTAGAAATGTAAGCGTGGGAATCATTTCAGTTATTGTCTCCCAGTGTCTCAGATCAAATGCGTACCGTTTGCAAAAGGTATTCCTGTCAGTCTAGAAAGGAAAGCCATTAGTTACTTGGGGTCGTTATTTGTAACAGAGATTATGCAGGGCAAATTCTGCTTCTGTTACTTTTGAATTGTCTTCAGATTTGTCTCACAGCTCAAAAGATACAACCTTCTTACATTTCATGCAGAATGTTTGTAAGAAGAGTGTTTGGTCCTGCAGTTAAAATTCAGCAAACCACTACCTCGAAAGGTAAATCAAAATATTTTGAAGTTTGCTGCTCCAAGTGTTTGTATATTTGTGTTGCTGAAGTTTGAAAGGCAAAAAAAAAAGTCAAGATCTTCACAGAAATATTATTCTACTTTCCAGGCAATTCTAAACTTCTGTTCCCAAAGTAGCCAGACTGTCCTCCTGAAATGTGAATTATAGCATGTTATGCTTGAGAGGATGAAAAATTTTAGAAATGTATTTTTGCTTTCAAAATCCACAGAGATTCCTTGGTGCTGACTGTGGTCATGAAGAGGAAATGAGGCTGTTGAGTAAAAAGTGTCTTTCTACATTGTTTTCCTCCTGCAATGCAATTGTATTCAACACTGGTAGAAACTGGGAAAATAGGAAAAAAGTGAGGTTGAATCTTCCTTTCCACTTGTTATCTCCTCGAGATGTCAGGAAGATTTGGAGACAAAAACTGAGGGAAGCCTTGGCATAGCCATGTGTGGCTCCTATTGAAATGAAAAGATTGTTAGAGTTTCAGCATATCATCCCATCAGATGGGGTCACTCACAAGACACCTCTCTTGTTAAACATGAATTCATAGCCAGGCCTATCACAAGCCCCCAAACAAAGTCAAAACTTATGAACTTATGATAGGCAAAGAATTTCTTCAGATACTGTGGGTGTACTGGGACACCACTGGTGAAAAGCTGCCTACATGTGTAGTATGTATATGCTCCTGTAAGAAGAAGACTGCTATCTACTTATTGAAGGGTTTGTCATTTCATCTACCGTACCTGCCTTCTGCCCATTATTACCATTTTTTCTCAGTCTGTGGTAATCTCTTAAAAGATTAAATTATCCAGTCCTAAATATTAAAGTTATATGCGCCTTTTGTCTCAAACAGACCATCTTCAGGGGTATTTTAGTTAGTAGAAGAGCCCAGGCACCAGGCAGAAGCCCACCTGGGCAGCTCTTTGTAGAAGATAAGCAATGTCCCATGTGGAGAGCCTGAGACCATCGCTTGTCCCCTTGCCACTGGTTTTGCCTCCCTGGTGCTGGAGGAGGGCTGGGCTTACAGGCTGGCCCCAGCCGGAGACTGCTGCAGTTGTGAGTACCCTCTGCCTTGGTGTTATTCGGAGAAAGAGGTGCTGGAAGAAATTTTAATCTTGATTTTCAAATTAAGATAAGCTGTCCTCATATTTACCATGGGGAAAAACTGGTTTTGCTTACATGACCAAGTTGGTGTGATCTTGGTATTGCCTAAGCTCCTAAGGTGGCAATCACTTCTATGTCTTCAGCGGAGAAGTACTCTGAGCTTCTGTGCTGGCCTTGTTCACGTCCTTTGAGTGCTAGTACAAGCGAGTAGTAATAAAAGTATGATGACATGTGTCTTTCAAAGCATGAAATGACCGCTGCAGGTGGTGACAGTCCTAAAAAATGGAAACTGCAGCCTTTAAAAGCTCGCTAACTTTTTAATGAGACTAGGAAATGGTAGAGCAGAAGTCTGTTCCCTGGACGATGAGAGTGACATGGGTAGGAAATGTACTAACTTAACCTACTCTCTTTGCAGCCTGCCGCCTAGAGTCCTCCAGGACTCCCAACTATGCAGGGATGAAGCCAGGAACGCCTCCTTTGGGACTGCAGCTAATTAGAATATCCCAAAATCCAATGTCAAAACCTGGCCAGAAGCCTTAAACAGAAACCTCAGATTTAATAACCAGATTAGAGTAACAGCACAGCCACAGAGAAATTCTTCATGTGGGTAGCTTTTACATTTCAGGGGGAAGGGTGTTATGTGATGGCAGTGTTTTGGGGTTTTTTGTCAGAGAATCTTAATGAAACCATGAAGCTGTGGTTTTATTTGGTCGCACAGCAATATTGAATCAAGTAAAGGTCTGAGAAGCAGCCTTCAAATCTCCTAATTCTCTTTAATTTATATTTTTATACTCTGAAATATGATGATGGAATAAAGAAAAACACAGTGTGCATCTTTCATGCTGCTTTTGTCACTAATACCATGGCAGATTGTGGAGAAGGTCATATTGTTGCCAGGTATGCCTAGGTATAAACAATAAAATTCCAGCAAAAGCAAGGGACTGGCCATGCAGGAGAACCTAAAGGTTTCCTACCAGTGTGGTGAATCCCTTCTGCTAGCAAGTAACTGTGAGCTATTTATAAGTGCTGTTTTCTTCTACTTCTAAAATTTGCTTTGGTTATTACCGTTGTAGGCAACATGAATATATAAACTAACAACCTGCTAACTTGCCAGTAGCATAATAGCCCACTTTTCTACATTACTTCTATACATTTAACTTTAAGCCCCTGAATCCTTTTGAAATCAGTGGAATTGTGCATTTATTTAAGATGAAGCACATGCTTGACTGTGTGGCTGGACACAGGCAAGGGCAAGATACCATATTAGTCCAAGGTTAGTCGTGCACTTGAAAACACTCATGAAAGACTTCATCACTTTTCACAACATGAGAGGTGCAAAGGTTACAATTAGGCAAATACCAGCTTAATATTTTACAACAGACATTTACAACAGTGCTGATATTTTCCTTAAAAAAAAGACCCAACAAAGCCTTATTAAAATGTTTTATCTGGACCTCTTTTTAAGAGATGTTAATAGAGTCTTTACAAAACCATGGGTTAGTTAAAAACTTTTCTCCAATGATGGTGTTATTATTGGTGAGCCCAAGCTGTTCTTTTGGCATTCATCAGCTGGAGGCAAGCGGGCTATCTCATGGGGAGTTGAGAACTTGCAGGTTATCACTTTGATTAGTTGCTGTAGGCAACTGGTGGTTACTATAATTGCCTCTGCAAGTCTAAAATGAATATATATTTCCTCTGACAAGGAAACGGTAGGAATATATGCCTAGTGGAATCTTTAGGTTGCTATAATGCCATGGAGATCAAATTAAAAAAGGAGAGAGAGAACCTGTTGCTATAGTACTTCATTAATTAAACATCAATTTATAAAATACTATGGTATTGACAGGTTTGGGACTGGCTGCTGATACTCTGGCAGGGACAAATTTTCAAGTGGGTTAATGTTAATCTTAAGGAAGATAACAATAATGCTGTAATTGGGAGGCTGCCCCTTTAAAATACTGGTATAAGTTACAGTGCACAAAGTCAGCCCAATGATTTAAGTATTTTTAAGTAGGCATTTTAAAGTAGTTCACTTTTTAGCAGCCATCTGTAGGCAGTGCTCAGAAGAGGCAGAGGGTAGTGCAGGAAGAGGAGGTAAAGAGGAGCCTAAACTTTCGCACTGCTCCAATAGTGCAGGTCTGGGCTGGAAAGAAGCAGCTGAGGGATGACAGATCAAAAATGGGAAACCTGAAGCCAGTGTTGCAGCTGGGATCCAAACAGTCCCTGCATTCGTCTTCTTAGTTTTGATTTTCAGTAGCATCCTGTGTTGGTCTCTTATTTCTTTTCCTTCTTCAGAAACCTCCTTCTGCCTGTTTCTTTGAGAGATGTGCCAACAGTCAGACCTTGGCAATGGAAAAAGTGCAGGAACTCAGCTCCTGGCAGCTCCAGGTCCTTGAAACACTCTGGGTATGTGAGCTGAATGGTGAATGGGGGATGAGGTGCTTCAAGAGGGGGCTGGCTGGCCAGCCCTGCTACCACTGAGCCAGACACCCTGGTCTGATACCCATACTACGCTAGAAAGTGCTCATGGAAGCAGGCACAGCAGAGGGGACCTGCCTTCCTCTCCCACAGTTGCCAGCATCACCTATTACAAGAGCTGTTTGCCTCCAGTCTGCAGGGCAAGGGGAGTCCCTGGCCACCTACAGATGGGTCAAAACCCCTGTAGGTTTTGGTTCAGTCCTGGTTCATTTTGCAATTGTGTTGATGCACGTGCTGGTTTATTCATCCAGAGAGGTTGTGCCCATCCTGAAATTTATCTATCTGACCTATCCCGGTCATGCAGTAACTCAGAAGTATAGAGGGATGTTGAACAATGAATCTAGTGGGCCACATTGTTTTCTCTTTTCCAAAAGCATAGGTCTGTGAAGGGCAAAGAAGCTGCACCAGTATAAGTAAGAGTGAAATTTGGCCAAGTATTTCTGACTCAGGAAAGAAAAGAAAGGCTGAAGGGCACTGATATATTTTGTTGAAAGATAGCTACCATTAGTACTTCTGGGAAAGACAGGATGAGAAATAAAAAAAAAATACTTAAAATCAGCTTTGATATCATTTCTTAAGGCATTGTATCATACTGGGGAGTTATCATGTCATAGCTCTGGAACTGAACTTGGGTTATTTTACAAGGGGAAGATTTTATTAAAAACATTATGTTATTGTATAGAAAAAATTGAGTGAAGAATTCAGTCTATATTCTTTCTCTTTCCTCTCAGGAAAACAAGTTGGATATTTGGCAGTCACATTCTTCAGGATAAAAGTGGTGTGTGTGCTTTTCACACATTTTCTGCATAAATATTTTGAGGTTCCTGTAAAACAGGACAACTGCTTTTTTTATTCTTCATGAATCAGCCCCTATGTTTGAAACAAATCGTTGCAGCAACAAGGAATGACAGCATGACAGCCTAGTAGGTTATTAATGGGAGTGACAGCCTGCAAATCAGAAATCATGGCAGTGCATCTGTATGAACAGCAATTTGTGCTCAGTTGAATAACCAGGAAATCCAGAAAATCAGAAGGGGTTGGGGGAGAAGATGAATCAAACAGAAACATTTTTAGAAAACTCAAACTTTCTGAAGTAATTGGCATGTCAGGGGAATAGCAACAATCAGAAGTTTAGCAATTCCAATACTTAGGTTCATTTATGTTTGTTTCAGTGCCCACTAAAGACCTAAAACTAAACAAAAAAAAAAAAAAAAGAGAAAACGTAAAAATGGTGAGGATTGTTATTATCAGTTATAGTGATATCAAGAAAATGAAATTGCAACTTAGTTAACTGCTGTTTCATATTTTGCTAACAGATTTTATTCATTGTGTATTCCAGATACTCAATAGTATAATAATAGTAGAATAGTAGAATAGCTCAGTAAGCTGAATGTTGGAAATTCTCCACAAAGGAAGATCTCTGTATAATTTGTAAATGCAGGTGCTTTGCTTTTCCTGCCATATGGTTCAGCTTTTTTTGTATAAGAAAAAAGTTCAAAATCAAACATATTGTTTCTCTATCATACATAATAGAAAGGAATAGTGCTATATAAAGTATTGGTAAGTTTTAATTTATGGAAGTTTTTAGTGTTGTATATGTTTTCAGTTTTAGTTCATATCAGTTTATGCAGAAACTCTCTGTGGACCTGTAGATGTAGTATTAAATTGTCCGTGTAGATGTTTTAAGCTTTTCTACATGTTCCTAAAATTCTGATGAGCAGCTGAACCCAAATTTACCATCTCACTGTTACTGGTCACTGATAACAGTCATCAAAGGTTTTATAATGTACTTCTCACTGATCATTAGCTGAGCAATGCAGTCTCAATATTTTAATGAACTGAATGAACTCAAAAAGGGATTTTAGCTGTAGTTGCATAGAAATTGCTATAAATGATCACCTAGGATCAGAGTTAATTAAATTTCTGATTTATGCAGAAAATCTGGCCAATCTAAACCCTAAATTTGGAGGTTTCTGCAACATATTGACTTTGGATTTGTGCATCTCAATACAGATTTTGCTCTTTCAATTAGTCAGTTGTTTAACCTAAGGGATATCAATCTCCTAGTGGTACACTCCAACCATACTATTACTTGGACAGTAAAACTTTCTTTTGATTTATGTATTAGTGAGGATTGCAAGATCTAGGATTAATAATCTCTTTTTAAAGATACAAGTTAAGAGAAGTAATCTAACTTTGTTATCATACAGTGATTCCTAAAAGTGTGAAATCCTGAACAAAGCAAGTCCAAGGTGGGACCTAGCTTCAATTCAGAGGGAAAAGAATTCCATTAACCAGGAAAAGCAGTTATGTGATGATCAGGTTATCTGCACCTGAAGCAAAACTTTTCAGTATTCCAAAGGAAGAAAAAGAGAGAAACCACATATAATTGTATGCAGTCAGATGCCCCATAACCTGCACTACAACTTCCTCCCTAAATCAGTTAACTACTCTCTTCTTTACATGCCTGTTCAATGTTATCATAAAAATTACTCCCAAAATGAAAGATCTCAAAATCCATTTTGATTTCTGAGGAATCTGATGCTTGTGTTTTTTGTTTTGTTTTTTTTTTTTTTTTTTTCCCTAACAATTTTTTGTGCGTGGTATTGGTTTTGGATTTTTTTTTTTTTTTTTTTGCATTTTTGAGCATGCAGACTTTGAGTTTCATGTTCAAGTTTTATTTCTAATGGTACAGTAGCAATTTTGCATCTCTTCTTCATCAGCCTTTGTGTTTGATTTGCGTTAGAAGTTAGCATACTGCTGTGGGTAAGCCCCAGGCAGTGCTATCATTCTGTTCTTGAAGAACTAAAAGAGAAGTCTGTGCCTTTTTGGATCACTAAGAAATAAAATAAAATGGAAGAGAAGAAAAACCCCATTGGTTGAAAAGCTTTTTAATGTCAACACAAAATATAAACAAATTGTGGTTTCTGAATGAAGTATCAAGACAAATAATCCGCTTTCCCATCTGTTATACTAAAATGGCCGCTATGGTATTATATTGTGAGTATACATGTGCCAGTAATGGATGAGATAAAAACAGACATATGCTAGGAAGAACAAATGAAAAATGTTCATAATAAGTTATGAGCTGAACCAGTATGGAGAAATATATTCAGACATGAGAGTACAATATCTGCCAATCTACGTGTAAAGCAGATCTTTCCATACTGCATATAATTGTTCCAGTTGCTTAGTGCCTTCATCCCAAACGACCGGAAGAATGCAATGTATCACCAGTATCAGCCTGGGTAGGGTTAATTCTAAATAAAGACTTCCTCACTTGCTTTAGAAACTGCTCATGAATCTATCAAATTACCTTTGTGATTACTTGGTATTCTTGGAACAGTTTCAACTTACCTGTGAAGATGTTTTAGGATTTGACCAAAATGAAAAACTACTTTACTTTTAAGGAATAAAGAAACACAGAAATATAGCCTTTTCTGTTTTATCTCTGAATTTTGTGGACCTGTATGTGAGGTAGATTGAAGTAGACTGGAAATTGCCTCTTGCCTTTGCAAATTGAAAGATTGGGATTGATTGAAAGCCACTCCACCTGAAAGTCCGCAGCTGTATGAAATAAATGGGTCTTCTAACTTACAGTCCTGGAAAACTTCAGTTCATCTAAAGGATAACTAAAACAAAGATGGTGACACAGAGGTTCCTTCATGCTCTGCTGCCAGTGAGCCTCATTTTACCCTCTAGAGTAGAGCTGGTTGAAAAATGGCATTTCCTACAGGAAATTCCGAGAACTTAACATATGGATTCACTCCAAATTGAAACAAGTCCAAATCTCAGAATCTTTCACAAAATAAAACTTTCTAAAGTATTTCATATTGATTGCATTGAAATAATGCAAGATTCACATTAAAACCTCCAAAGTCACCAGCACTTGGAACCCTAGGGGATTACACAGAGCTGAGATAGTATATTTCCTGGGTACATTTGCACACAATGTTTCATTTAATCCCTGGCCTGATTTTAAAGTAGACCTATCCTATCCAGTTAAAATGACACTGCAGAGAAGGTGTACACAGGAGCGCTGTGTACAAACACACAACATCTGCAGCATTCAGTTTGCAGTCTTCATGCCATTAAACTGGGGAATCAGTTTTGTAGTGCATAGACTGGTTCTTCCACAGTGACTGAACTCTTGAGCAGTAGACAGCTTCACCAGATTTGTACAACGTTAGGTAACCTCAGCAGGCCTTCACTACCTGCAAGGTAAGCTTTTCTGTCAGCCCCCTGTGCTCTCCTTTCTGCCATGCCCAACTGCACATCACATCTTCTCATTGATTCCCATTCCATTCTGGAGAAGCCAATAACTGCTGGAAATTCAATGTGCTGAGAATGGCGCTTTCTCTTCCAGCTCCTACTGTGTCACCATTTCCTCATCATGTACTTTCATATTTTCCAGCTTTTCCCCTTTGCAATATATTAAAATCATGAATTCTGTGGGGAAAATGTAGGTTTTTTCAGTATATGATAATATTTATCATGCCTTAGCACTTCAAAGTAGGCTCTTTTATATTCCTAACAATGCAGAAATACAGGGATTGCTGCTGACCTGAGAACATGATGAAGTTGGTGAGTAAAACTGTGTTCAAATTTTGCTGGAAAGGGTTAAGTATATTTTATTTTTCAGGAATGCAGTGCTTTATAACACTAAGTATATAACACAAGTGTGAATTAATTGTTTAATTCGACTTTTATCTATAGTGTACATTATTATGTCCTTTATGTTATGGACTAGTCTTCAGAGACTGATGGGGAGATGAAAGAAAGAATGAATCTAGCTAAACATTCATCTGTTGTAGGGGTATGTTCAAAACAAAAGATACCACACTGGAGCCTGTCAGCGTCAAAGTTTCTCTGGGGAAAACCAGACTCTACGGATTATATTTGAGTTCCAGAAGGAAGAAAACTGAATCTGGCAACTGGTGATTAAATAGTGCCATGTCCTTCTTCCTGAGGAATCCATGAATGTAAGCTCAGACAATTCCTTCTCTGTGGTTCTGCCAAATAATCCATACCAAGGATTTACTTGATTTTGTTTACTTTGTTTTGGGTAAATCTTTGGTAGAATAAGCTGCTACACTCATCTTGAGATTAGTTCTCAGAACTGGTATTGAACCTGAACCAAAACCACAGAGCAGAACAACACAAATTGCTTTTGACTATTTAGATCCAAGTCTGCTGATGAACTCTGGATTGTGTCATTTATGTAAAAGATCAGATCCAATATAAACACCATGGGGGTTTTGGTTTTTGGTTTTGGGTTTTTTTTGTGTGTTTCTTTGGTTTTTGTTTGTTTTTTTTTTTTTAACAAGAACTCAAATTTTTTTAGTTGTACGTTTTTCCCAACATATTTTTGGACTTTCCATCTAGAATTGTCTTGTCTTGTCCTTTCTGCCTTTACCATGACAGAGATATTGAAATAGACAAGGTTTACTTATCTTCAGATTTGCTATGAGAAATGGAATTATGATAAATTTGCATCCAAAATCAAGCAATTAGTTTGGAAGGAATGAAAGATTAATCATGGGAGGGAAGATGAGATGGAGATGAGTCTACTGAGATAAATTACTTCAGATTTTTGACAGTGCCTATTTGTGGATGATAAGAAAACATCAGATTCTCGGTTCTCCTTCGGAAGAACTGTATGGCATCCAGGATGCATTTGTTGCAGAAATAGTCAGATCCTCTACTCATTCCTGTGTTCCTTCAGCCTAAAGCAAAGGACCATCTCAAGGGCATGGCTGGATTTCATTGTGCTCAGAAACTTCATGATAAATGCCTACAAATTGTTGTCAGAAGATATAATTTCAGAAATCCGTCAGCCATTTTGACCTGGTTTAGCATGTAAAAAGACAGGGGACTTTGAAGCCCAAACCACTTTTCTGATTAGCCAGCACCCACTGCTTGCACTAATACATGCATTTGTAGTTGAGAATCTACTTTATTGTATTGTATACCTTTCAGTGCTGCATAAATGTGCGGCTTGATGACTGCAAAGAACTCTTGAGACATCTCCTTATGCTTCCTCTTGTTGCACAGAGGAAAAAGAATCCAGTTGTGAGGACACTAATTAATTATTTGGTCCTATCTCACGCTTCAACAAGGGCTTCTTGTGATATGTTGTTCAAGTAATTTAGACCCTGTTCATGGACAGTTTCTGCTGACTATAGTGGCAGCCCTTGGTGGAATTTGATTCCTGAGTCAAAACCGATTTAGAGGTCTGTGGATGCCAAAATTTTCATCTGCAAAATTCTCCTGAAGTCCAGAATTCTACTTCTGTGCATAAATAGAAGTACCATCATTTTAGCAGAAGTTGAGAATGAAGTGGTCTGATATTTCTTTGATGCCTGGGTCTAGCTGGGATCCAAATACTATGATGAAATCTCCAATGGATCTGGAATAGTAGACTTATTCTGAGCTTGTCTTGGCAACTATCTAGCTGAGTTCAATAAAAAATAATGCAACATCATTGAAAGATCATACATGTTCCCCATTCCTGCAATGTAATTGTAATTGGGGCACTCACTGCAGATGTAGAAGGCCTACTTTCAATTCCTTCCTCAGCTTCAGGAAGTATTTACCTATGTTCTTCACCTTTTAGCAGACTGTACTCTGCTGTGGGTCATCATCTTTCCTCCTGAATCTCTGCCACAAGTCAGAGAGACACTCAAGAACAGTCTTTACAGAAATATAAATCAAACAAAACTGCAATACCAGGCTTTTATACATTAAATACAAATGGTGCAGACTGTAATTAATGGGTATAGTTTTACTCTAGACTAGACTCAAGTTTGAATGAACTTACAGCTGAAGAAAGACTATTCCTCTCCGGTCTGCCATGTCATGATTGTAGGACACATGGGAAGTGAGTCTATGACACAGTACTGAGGCTCAATATCTTTATCTTCTGCCCTCAGGCAGGGTCACTATTTAATGTAGTTGATTTCATTTTGGATAATTATAGGCCCATTTCAGGTACCTTTTTCATATTTTTTGCAACTAAGTTTTGGTAGTCTGGTTTCATGTTCTCAGCAAAGACTTTAAGTAATTGTGCCTGTTGCAGATCTCTAGTCAGTCTAGTGTAGGTCTCTAGTGACTCATCCCTGTAGGTAAGTCACCAGAACAGGATCTCCAACAGTGTCCTATAAATGAGGCCATAGAAGTGGGTCTTGTGGGCAGTATTCATTTCTAGGCTTAAAGGCCAAATACCCCCAGCTGAGCTGACTGGGAGCATCTTTGGGTACAAAACCAGAGTATGGCTTGGACTCATGCCTCAGCAGCTGCAATGAGATATCTTTACGGCTCAAGCACTGCATTTTGGCAGAGTGCGTATGTATGCAGAAAGTAAAGATCTGCCAGATTCTCACATTGAATCTAGAATTATTTCTTGTTTCAATCATGTCTTTCTTTCCTTGATGGCGTCTATTCTGAATCATGGTTTCAAAGCTTTTCATCTGAGTTATTCAAAGATAAGCTGGCTTTCAAGTGCTTAGACCAGCTTGCTGCTGTGTTTAAGATGACTAAGAATTGGAGATTCCCAGTATGGCTATGGGATGAGGGGAAAACAAGTGGGTCATGGCTATGTGTGAGTGATAGATCTGTGTATAGAGAGAAGTCTTATTTCTGAGAATATACCAACTTTGGGGAGAAAACATATCTGATATGGTATTAAGGAATATGATTAGAAAAGAATTGTAGACAATCAAAGAGCAGAAAGACCCCAAGAAAAGTCTGAAAAGATGTAATCAGAGAAAGCAGATCACCACGGGTAAAACTGAATGTAACCTATCACTAAAAATCTTCTTTCAGTGGCCTACAGGAGGAGTTTGTGAGACTTTGGTTTTCTCCACCACAAAGTAGGACTAAGCCTGGAAGGAGGTATATTTCATTTTTTTGGATGATGCCATTGCCGCAAACCACGTCTATTTGAATACCAACAAAAAACATCAAGTTTTTAGTCAAGTGAAGTAGTTTTGTGAGACCTCAGTTATCAACATAGTTTTTAAAAGGTTAAATCCAATGTTAAAAATAGTTGCTATCATATCATGAAGAAAATTTAAATAAAAAATTTTAATAGATATTCTGCAATTTTTAGGCAATTTTTATATGTTGTTTGCTAATCTGCAAAAAAAAGAAAAATCAGCCTTGGAAAAACTAAAAAAGAAATAAAACAGCCATCAGCCTTGCAGAGAGCTTCTGAACTCTGTATAAAGTGCTAGATTCACTTACTTCTGAAAGATATAGGATTTGAGGTGTAAATTATAAAGTTATTTCTGAATACTTGTGAAATCTCCAGGAATTTTTAAAATCTTTCTTCCTTATTTCCTATACCTTGGTGGAAGAGTCAGGTACAGACTAATTCTTCACAGATTATGTATTTTTATATTCTTTTGAAGTTGAATTTTTATTTTGTGGAGCAGTTATTTTGTTCCATGTATTTTTAAGCAGAAAATTAATTCTGCAATTGCTGCTTAGAAAGAGAAAAGACATCTTCAAATATCCCTGGATTCTGATGAAAACTGGGAACAGTCAAGAAACAGGAGTCAACTGAATCTTAGAAAAATTCAGAAGTAGGATCATCTGAGAAAGAAAACTTTATGTTTCCCTCTTGGCAAGCAACATCACATCTTCATCCTAATTTACTTTAGTATAAGTGTGTAATTTGACTGGCCATCTTTACAATAACCACTCATCATTGTGGTAAGAATTTTGTAGAAAGTATCTAGTCAGGTCTTGTCCGCAAATAATTTTAAGGCAAACATACATTGAAGAGCTTTAATGGGTCAGGACCAAAACAGAACAATTAATCAAGCAGTTGAAAAGGCATATCAAAATGGAGATACAAATCAAAATGGAGAGAAGTATTTAGGATGCATAAATAAATGGCTCTTTCAGTCTCTTCCACACCTCAATAGTTCCACTGTTGCAGGACTGTTTTTTCAGTAATAGCCACTTCTAAAAGCTAATATTGTTACTGATACGGATTTTGAAGAAAGACAGATTTTTTTTTTTTTTCAAAATATAATTTGCAATAAAATTTCAAATTGTGTAGAAATTAGGAATATCTTACATCCCTGGAGGAGCAAAGCTGCTGAGATGGAAGTAGTTAATTAAAGCAAGTACTGAAATTGCATGAAAGGCACTAGAAATTGCGGCTGTCATTTCACGTTGGTGAAGTCTTTTGACAAACCTTACCAGTTTAGCTAAATCCAATCAGAGTTTTCAGACTTTAAGTGGAAACATTCAAATTAGTTTAGTCTTCCGTTTAGTCCTCTGTTTCATTTGATCTGATAACTTCCTAATGCAAGAGTTACAGCTCCCAATATAACTCATTATTAGGGTTTTTTTGAATAAAGTTTTACTCAAATGAGTTAAAATTTTGAAAAAGCTGTAATACAAATTTTCCACCAGCAAATAAATGTGATCTTCCCAAGGTCTGTATTGCTAAAGTTCTAAAATTTATTTCATTTGTACTGTCCTGTTACTCAGTTTTAATGCTTACTTCTGACATCCTGAGTCACTCTTCTACATGCTTGCAGAGATTTTAATCTTGACTGATTCACAGTTTTGACCTTCCTGTTCCATCCCTGCCTCAACCATTTTGAGGAGCAGTATGTTTGTATCCATCTTCCATGTATTTTTCTGTTCACAATACTATTTAATAGAGAGATTGTTTTACTGAACCATGTTGATTCACAGGTTTTTCCTCTACCTTACATTACCAGTGCCGCAGACTAATTGCCAATATGGTCAAGACAGTAACAGGAAAATTATCTGTCTTTTTCGTTTTATTTATTTATAGTAGAGTTTCACCCAACATTTTAGCAAGTTCCCAATCTGCAAAAAAATTCCTTGAGCTCTGCGGATCACAGTTCAAGAAATTTGTCTGCTTGATATTGCAGGAGAAAGCACTTCCAGGGTTTTAACATTACAAACCCTATTCTTCCCCTTCATTTTTCTGTCTGACCATTTTTATCACTTTAATCAGATTTTATTCAGGTTGTCTCCTTTTGAATCTTTAAACTGGGAGCACTGACGATCATCTGAATGGAGTTTACTGTGTGACTGTTACTGCTCTCATACTGCAGCCGTAATTTTTTAAATTATAGAAAATATCTGTGAAATATAAATACAGAAGTTAAATTGCAGTGACAGTGGAAATGAGGTCAATATAATAAACCAGCAACACTAGATAGAATGTGAAGAATATGTTAGTGGATAATAACTGATGAAATCAGGTAATTCTGTTCTCAAAGCCATAAATATAAAGATTCTCTGAGTGGCAAAAGTTAAATTTCTCTGTATAATGACTAATAACATTTAGCTACATTTAAGAGGTTAGCTCAGCTGTTAGTAATGTAAGTGGGAATATCCTGTTTAGTGTGATTGAAGGTGGGTAAGCCTTCAAGTGCTCTAGCTTTTCTAAGCACTAAACAAATACTGTCCAAATATGCAGAGCTCAAAAAAACTCTACAGAGAACAAAGCGTAACATGAGTTAGGGTGCCTTGAGGTTCATGAGTGTGGGTCACACTGCTTCACGTCTTCTGGGGACCAGCTTGTGTTGCCCTTTGGTTTTGTATGCAGCATGGGTGGGAGGGTAGCATCCCCTTCCCCTACATAATTGGTAGTAATCATATTCAGAACAGAGAGCAAGGCTGAGAACCCTGGGCACCTGATACCTAAAGAACAGAAAGGATGCTCCCAAGCAACTGTAGACAGTGAGATGTTGAAGGGTCCTGCTTCCTAATTGTCCTTGCTAGACAAATGATCTGGGCTGTCTTGGTTATTTTCTGTCCTGTGCTTTTTTGGTTTCTCTCTTGCCAGGGTAGAGAAGTGCTGTGTATATGTGGTGGGGAAGAAGGAGAGGGTAAAAGAAGAGGGAAGACTGGGAACTCCCTGTTCTGGCCTCTGGACAGGATCAGAACATGTAAACTTCTGGATCAGGAAATGATAGAGCTTTCCAGGTTTTGTCAGTTTAGATGAAGAGCAGTATCAAAGATATATGAAATCTTTTCTTTTAACAGTTTTGTCAGCTGGTTCAATCCATACAGGATCTTGAAATTAAATGTTTAAATATTGCTATGCTGAAGTAAATGTCTGAAAGAGCAAATAAAACTAAAAAGCCAATATTACAAACTTTGATTCATGTAAATTGACTCTACCCATACAAAATGTCTCACTGGCTTCAATAGCTAAAGACTAATTGGCTGCCTGAAGATTTGTAGTATCTAGTCTTTAACTAGTAAAATGAATAACTAGAAATCTAACACCACAAATCAGATGTGCTGAGATATACTTTAATTCCTGTGTTGCTGTGATGCATAGAGCCTCCAAACAGTTTTGAAACATTTTGCTGCATGCAAACATGTAGCAGTTTCTGTCCACAAATTATGAAGAAAAAGGCACTGCAGAAGGAAGGAAATATTGTTTTGCTGATGAAGAAAATAAGCCTAAGGACTAGTATACAACACTACACAGTCAAAATCAGCTTTGTAACCTGGTATAAACTATACAGGTACAAGTATACGCATGCTTATGTAAGTCTATCCACAACAAAATTGATTATAATTTACCACCCTTGTTTAATGTATTTAATCTTATCAAAGATCAGATTTATTTTATTGTGAGATTAATGGCAAGCCCACAAATTTGATCCCAGTATAGAAATTGATCCCAGTATTCTGAGTCAGTTCAGCCACAAATCCCTCCGCCTCCCCCACTTTAGCTCTAAGAAAGGTAAAAATTTGTATGAAAGTAAGGGTTACTAACACCTTTGTAGAGGTACAGATGATGAAAGACATAGACTGCATTGTTTGCCAAAGGATTTAAAACCAAAGCAAAGACTTGGGCGGACAATGGACATAGCAGCTTTCCATTCGCGTCTGTTTGACAGCGCTAACTAAAATGATGAGTAGTTACTTGATCACATATAATACTGCTCAAGGCCCATATCTTGCCATTCTCGCAAAGCTCATTATATTCAGTTTGCATTACTGGAATATGTATGCTTTGAATTTTAGGTGTGTAATGGCAAAATTCTGCGCCCTTTGAGCATTTCTGATACTCTTCTTTCAAGTTTATTGAGTGAAAGAGGTCAAATACCAAAATAGTGTATTCTTCCTCTTCTAAAGAATAATAAAGAGGCCATCTATCAAATTGGCAGGCTCATATCTTTTGTAACCGTGTACAAAACACACTCCAACTGGATGAACAGCTGTCAGAGCAGTCTCTTGTCAGCAGGTGGGTTAAAGTTTGCTAATGCATATGTACATGTGCAGGCATTCATATCCTTATCTCATGAAGATCAATAACAGTATTTCAAAATGTGTTTGCAGTCATGGTTTATTCTGGATGCATTAGGTTTGTTTTGTTCTTTGGCTTGCCTGTCTACTGCTATCTTTTTGCAATATGTTTCTATGCCATGTGGGAAATTTTCCATGGGAAAAATCTAGAGTCATAAACAGTATAAGTGAATTTTGTTCTTTTGATTCCTTCCATAAATCTGAGGTAAACTTTGTCTCTGATCATTCTATTGCTACATTTTTCAAGGCGTGGATATTAGATGGTTTCTGGTGTCTTTTAGCATCTCTAGAAATGTGGTAAACCATGCACCTCTTGAAAAAATTATTGCAATCCTTCTGAATCTAGAATAAAGTTCTACTGCTGAATCCTTATTTCCTTGTGCAATTACTTTTAGTTCACAAGATGTATATGAAGACAATGAAGAAACTAAAACTAGTCCAGATGATTCAGAAGCCTTGGTGCAGCAAAGGCCATACTGAAGGGAAGCGGATGCTATGAACTAGGTTGAACTTTCTTTATGGCAGACCTGAAGAACTGCTCTATAAACATATTCCCATAACTAAGCTCAGGTAGTTGCAAGTCTTCTTCTGTTGCAATGTCTTTGTCATCATGCTCTGAATTGCCTCCCAGTTTTACTTTCTGAAAAACCAACAGTCGAGTTTGTCCTATCTTCCCTATAAAAATATCCACACATCAGTGTTGCTACAAGTCAAACTATGCAATTCACAATCAAAACAGGTACCCTTACCACCTTCCTGGTGAGTATTTTTAAGATACCCATAGTGTGTAAATTGCACACACTAACCAGCAAGTGACACAACATCACTCCACCAACTGGATAGGGAATGTGGTTTGATAATCCCAAATGCTCAGCCATCTGAGCTGCCCTTGGTAGAAGGATTCTGAGATTAAGTAAGGTGTCAGTGGTAGGTGATCTTAATATGTTCTGCAGTCAATTACACAAAATACCTGAAGAGGATCACACAGTGCAGATAGCTTACCTAAGGCATGCTTATTATCCACATGTATTTCAGTGTCTGTGGGCATCACTTGAAGAATCCCAAACCTCTATAGCAAGATACTGTCAGCATGCTGGGAATCATGCCACTGAAAAATAAATTTTATAGCATAAACACATTCATTCCTACAGTTTGGCATATACATAATTTTTTTTTTTTTCCAATTAGACAAGATGTTCTGAGTAGCATAAATCCCTTTTACAATTCTGTTTGGTTTGGTACTTAATCAGTTACTTTCCTGAGCTGTGAATTCTCAACACTTACTTAAATTTTTAACTTTCCTCTCAGATAAGTGCCATCAATTTGCAAGGTGATTTAGAATGCAAATCATGAGCAGTGTTCAATATTGCTAATGCTAGTCTTTTATGAAACAAGACCTTATAAAACTTTGTCAATTTGCCTGTTAAACACTTATTGACTGAATCTTTATAGAAGCTTTATTCATAAGGGACTAGTCTTCCCAGTATGAACCTAGATCACTGGGAAAGGCACAGGCACTGGTTTGTATTTTTCCTAATGACTATCCTTACATATATAGTACTTATAACTGGAATAAACAGATACACACAAATACATACAGAGATGTGAAAAATCTTGCTGTCGAATCATGCCAAAAGATTGTATTTTCTGATACATTATAATAAAACTGTATTAAAAATTATAAAAAAGCAAAAAAATTTTGATACATTTTAGAATTTGGAATTGAAAGAGTAAGCAATAAAACAAAAACCAAAAGCCTAGCAACCTGTCTGCAAAGCTTGTTTGACCACTTTATGAATGTTTACATTTTCTTGATTCAGAAGCTAAGATGTTAAAAGCCCTAATCTGGTGGAAGTTAGGGGGATTTTGCCTTTGATGTCATTGGCAGCAAAACTTCACCTTGTATGTAACCAAAAGAGATTTGATTAAGATCTAGCTGACCAACATGCTATATTAAATTTATCATCCAAAGGCAGCAACATTGTCAGTAATGAAACACATAGCATAACCAGATAACCTAATAATCCCAAAATACAAATTGGGGATACAATTCAGAACTTTTTCAATTTTGAACACAACATTTTGGGGTTTAGTTTTTAGCAAAAAAATATGCCTTTAACTTCCCTGTCAATGGGCAGGAAAGAAAGCTTTGTAAGTGGCTTTATGCCAATTTTGATGGCTCAGTGTTCAGAGAATCCATAAGAAGCAGGTTAATCCAGCTTTTTAGTTGCTTTATTATGTAATATCAACATAAAACAGCTGGATCAGGATTGAACAGCTATTTTAAAAACTATGGAAAACTGTTTATTAAGGATTTTTCTTCATTACTTCAGCTTTATGGCAACTTAAAGTTCCACTGAAAATAACAAGATGATTCAAGTTTAAGGTGTTGCTTGATATAAATGCAGACAGCCAGAATAAGGTCCAAGCCTCTAATAACTACTACAATGGTGTCAGTTAAAAAAAAAAACAAACAAAAAACCAAACAAAAAACCAAACAAAAAAACCCCAACAAAACAACAAAACCAAAGCCACCCAAAAATCCCCACCAAAACCCCAAAACCTGTCATTAGCACTTGCATAGAAAGACATTTTTATCTGTTAAATCTATCTGGTTTGTAGCTCCTCCAAATATGGCCTTATCTATGGGCTTCTGTGACTCTTGCATGAAAGATTATCGAATATATTTCCCTTATAGAGCAACTGTGTCTTCTAAAATAACGCTACCTGGAAGACATCTCAATAAAAATACCCATTTTTATTTATATATATTTTGCAAATTCTAACAATTTTATTGATTTATTCCTTAAGGAACTATTGAAAACATTTTAAAAAGAAAAATGACTTATTTTAGTGTTTTGATAATTGAATCATTTTTTACTTTGACAAAATTATTTTTCAGCAAAAATTTTTCTTCAATATTATTTAAAATTTAAATTGTATTTTACATGTATTAAATCTTAAAAAAACCTCTTTTGATTTTGTAAAAGCAAATTACTTTGTTTAACTTGATTTTTTTTTCACCCAGTCTGTATACGAAAAGATTTGTTTCCAAATGCAGAAATGATCTTTTCCTTGAAGTTATGGAACTGCTACTGCATTACAAAAAAACAAAACAAAACAAAGCAAACAACAACCCTCCACCCAAGTTTATCTGTAGTTATAATGGAAAACTAAATCTAAGCTTCATTTTTGGCCCCAGGATCTATCAGCCCTCTGCATGTTGTATGCTGTTTAATATGTGTCAAATAAAAGGGGTTCACAAGTCATCTCCATATCTTGTCCCACGTGCAATCTAATTTGATGTACATATAGTAGCAGAGTATCCTGTAGCAAGAAGAAAACTTTTGACCTTTCCTGCTTTTGGAGAATACATAGAGTTGGGGATTCATCCAAATTGTTCTGGGTACATGACATGATGTATGGTGCTAAAAATATTCCTTACCTCGGTTATCAGGATGCTTTTATCAGTCAGTGATCATAGACTGACTGACCTTAACTAACCCAGTTGTTTAAGGGCAATATGTGACCCAAAAATGAACTTCTCTGCTATGAGGGCAACTAGTCTGCATGTGAAAAGGTTTGCTTTAGCAGTGTTCAATTTCAGTTCAGAGGCTTTGTTGGGCTCTTATTTTATCTGCACTCATTCAACCGTTAATATGAATTATACTCTAGTTCTTGAAGTAAAAAAAAAAATCATCTATTTGGCTTGTAATAATTTGGTTCTGCTTGGTATGTAAATTACCTACTGCTACCACACTTAGATGGTCAACAGTTCTTATGGAGAACAGAAGCATTCAAATTGCATCTATTTGGTGAAAAAATAAGAGTTGCTCTGCAAAGCCTATTTCACCTACTTACCCCATAATTAAAAACTTGCTAGTTAAAGATTTAAATGGGTTTAAGATTGGCATGGTGTCACCATTGTGCAAATCCTTTGTTAAATATTGAATAATAGTAAAATGTTTTAGGGTCACACAGTGTGTGATTTATGTGACTAAGCCCTTATGGGTTGTATTTGTCAAAGGCAACTCATAATTCTAAACTGTTTCACTGAATTACAGAGAATATTTTTGAGATTGTGGTGGGTGGGAAGAGATTTGTTTTCTCACTGTATTCAGTGTGGTAGATTCCTCTCTGTCTTTAGACACCTTTCACACGAAGAAGCCAAGCCCTGGGGCTAAGCAAAAGAGATGGGTAAGGATGGGTGCCCTTCCCTTGCATTAAGTCACTGCTGATAGCAGCTTTTTGATATATGCATGGTCTGAGACTCAATTAGATTGTCAAATAAAAGCCATAAAAATATGTCATTTTTCTAAACATTTTTTTATGTATGCAACAGTCAGAAGCTGCTTAAAATCTGAAGACTGTAGGCCATGTGGACTTTTGAAAGACTTGCATATGTGTGCAACTTCACATCACCTCAGAATTATTCTTCTGGGACTTTCTAAACAATCATGTCCCTATAAATCCCTATTGCTTTGTTAAAAAATATATATGTATATAAAAAGTAGGTAGTAATTTCCTTCCTCCACCCTCTCAAAAAATATATATAAGTTACAGCCAGAAATTATTGCTTGCATTCTGTACTCTAGGAAATACAAAGGCAAATTCAAAAAAGCCTTGTCTCCTTTTCTTTCTCTAAAACACAATTTATTGCTTTAAATCATAAAAATAAAGCAGTCAAATGTTGCATAAGAGACCCTCAGCAGAAATAAAAGAAAAGAAAAGGCAAAACTGAACTTCCCATAAACCAAAATCCCATACAGCAGAGCTTTCTACAAGACCATAATTAAATAATCCCTGAAGGACATGTGGAGGAGGGGATAAGAATACATAAACTTTCCAACATGATGAAAGAAAAGACCCTGTTATTATTGTTTGATTTTATTTGTAAAAAAGAAAGTGCTAAGAAATACATACTTAAGGTGGTCTATATATGAAATCTGCTCCATGCTGAGCATATGACTTGCACACAAGTATCACCTTTGATACACAATAAAACAGAAATTAAAAGATATCTTTCTAACTTGAAGTCTGCAAGTAGACTGTGGCATTGTTCTAAAAAGTGCACATCTTCAACCTCAGAAAAAGGCCTTCAACTCTGCAGCAGGGCTGTTACTGTTGTGCCTAAGCATTTCTTCAAAAGATTTTTCCTTGAGTCTGAGATGTGAGATGAGATGGTGGAAACTTCCAGCAGAAGGTCTGTTTTTGAGGAGGTTCTTCACTTGGATAGGAGCCTTGCTCATTTAAACAGAAGAGGAGTCATGTACCTATGTGAGGCCACCAATGCAGGCAAGCAATTAGGCAGAAAGAATGACTGGGAAAGGTAAGAGTATCTTACAATCATTTTACTTTCTCAAATGCAAAAGCAAACTATCAGTGAGGCATTTTATTCTGAGCTTTGTGAATTATCTTTTGCCATTTTCCTTCAGGAAGGCTCACTTTTGATGAAATGGTTTTCCTCAGACAGAAAGCTATCTTGCTGGGAAAATATTTTGAGCACCTCAGACTGTTGTATTTTGCAAGTAAAATGCTGATAGTCTTTCTGCTAAGCCTCAAGCTATGGGAATCACCCCTCCTTATGTAAATGATACGAAAGCATCTGATCTTCTATAAACATTAGCCTGCTTTAGAACACCTGGGAAAGGGGTGGGCACTTTAGTGGAAATCTAACAGGATGATTTCAATTTTTTGACAATTTTTAATGTGCAGATTTAAGAATACCACTTTTTAGATTTTTTTGGGGTAGGGTGTTTTTGTTTGTTTGTTTGTTTATTTGGGGTTTAGTTTTGGGTTTTTTTTGGGTTTGGTTTGGTGTTTTTTTTTTTTTTTTGAGATGATATATTCTCCCATTTTAATTGAAATCCTACTGAGGACTTCTTTCTCATTTATTTGGGACTAATGGAGAACAGGGAGCCGTGTCACGGCTTTGCTTGCAAATCTTTCCAGTAAGCATCCCTCTTAAAAAAAAGAATTAATTATTAATTGTACAGATGTCGAATGTGCAAAAAGCTTTCTGATGCTATTCTTCATTATAAAGTTAGAAAAGTTATTGTATATAACATACAGCTACAGGTTAGGCAGAGAAGAGATTCAGAGCAGCCCTGCAGAGGAGGACTTGGGGTGTTGGTCAATGAGAAAATGAACATGAGCCAGCTGCAGTGTGCGCTCGCAGCCCAGAAAGCCAACCGTACACTGGGCTGCATCAAAAAAAGCATGACCAGCAGGTCGAAGGAGGTGATCCTGCCCCTCTACTCTGCTCTCCGGAGACCTCACTTGGAGTATTGTGTACAGTTCTGGTGTCCTCAACATAAAAAGGACATGGAACTGTTGGAACAAGTGCAGAGG